>JAADVQ010000027.1:0-76373 GCA_023335835.1 Elongisporangium senticosum | reverse complement strand
GGCGAGTGATGCTGGTGCCCTGCTTCCAGTACCAGGCGCCCTGGCCGTCGAGGGTGCCGGTGCCCGAGACCGTGAGCTTGGTGCCCGTAAGCTTGATGAGAGGTCCCTCCCACAGTTTTTCACCAAAGGTCGTGGTGCCCGCCCAGAGCGGCAGGGAGACGGAGGGAGAGGATCCAGCCACATTGCACTGGCTGTGTCAAGTGGCAGCTCAAGGAATTACCCATCAAGTGGTGGCGAATGCGCTTCTCTGTGTCCGGACGCTGAGATCCAGCTCAGACAGATCCTCAGATTCGGAGCCCAGTGTTGATAGATACGAGTTCGTCTCTTGCTCGAGGCTCTCAAATCCAAGCAGAGAACTCGACCAGTCGTGTTCCAAGCCCAGCACCCATTAAAGCATGATAGCTTGAGAGTGCCAGGCCCGTTCGCGCACATCGGCTGGGCGAGAGACAATGGAAGGTTGGCTTCTTTTCGCATCTCAATCGCGTTGGCGACCGCTCGGTTGTGTTACAAATCCTTGATTGTCCCACAGTCCCGATCTCGGCGCTCTTCCGCATCTGGCAACAGGAATCTCCCTCGCTCTTCGTCAGGATTGCGTTTGTCTCCATGGCTCTTGTGTGTCCGGATCCCCATGCGAGATGCAAT
The DNA here is from genome assembly GCA_023335835.1 of Elongisporangium senticosum. NCBI lineage: Eukaryota > Oomycota > Peronosporomycetes > Pythiales > Pythiaceae > Elongisporangium > Elongisporangium senticosum. Next base: position 75,731 of record JAADVQ010000027.1, on the reverse strand, counting down.
CACTACATCGCCATGACTCAATCACATGGCTGCTGCTAACTGAGCTGAGGGACTCAGGGCATCAGAGGGGCGTAGTAAATCTTCAAAACCACCTAAGCCTTCTTCCTCCAGTCGCAGTGAGCAACGCACGAATTGAGTGGGAGACTTGGGCCTTTAGGTCTGCATTATGACGCCTGGCAAAGGGCAGTCAGAGTCTATTGTTTGTCTACCGTCGGCCGAACCGGCCGCCACCGCCGCCTGCCCCACCGCCACGACGGGGGTACCGATCGCCTCCGCGGCCTCCAAATCCCCCTCGCCCACCTACATGGCCTCGCTGCTGCTGGTAAGGCTGCTGCTGATAAGGCTGCTGCTGTTGCTGGAATTGGGGCGGAGGGCCACTGCCAAAAGGCTGCTGCTGCGAAGGATGTAGCTGCCTGTATGTGTTGCCTTGAGGCGGGGCGAAGGACGACGGTTGATCGTACGCAGGCGCAAAGTCGTCGTAGCCTGGAGCTTGTTGCTGCTGCATTCCGCGATGAGGAGGACCACGACCAGAGAGATGGTACGCAGGTCCACCGCTAGGACTCGCCTGGCGGTTCGCATAGGCAGGAGGGCCATTCGAAGGCGGGCCCATGCGAGAAGATCGATCCATTGGGCTGAACTCACGCATCGGCGGTGGTTGTTGCTGCTGCTGCTGCTGCCATCCACCTCCTCGGCCTGCTCGTATCGTTTCGTGTGGAGCATATCCACCGAAATCAGGATTGCTGTACTCACGAGCACCGCCACCGTGCTGCGCATGGCCAAAGCGGTCGAACTGGGGTGGAGGCTGTTGCTGCACAGGCGCAGCGTAAGACTGCGGTTCTCGCCGCTGCTGCATGTGTTGGTCTGCCCAAGGCTGACGGCCCTGGTAGACCGGACGCTTCTGCTGCTCTCTAGGAGGAGGGCGATCGTAACTGGTCTGTGGATAGTGATCACTATAGCGCTTGGCGCCACGGCTTGCGTAAGGAGGGGGAGATGCCGAGCGGCGGTGCCCAGCAGGGATGGGTCCACGAGCCCCTCGTCCACCACTGCGAGGGCCGCCACTACTAACAGGTCGACTGGTGTGCGTAGAATAGTCACGGCTATCGCGACGCACCGGTCGTGAGCTCGTATATCCAGAGGGCCCGCTGCTAGCGCCTACCACATTACTTGGAGCGGTCTCTCTCACTGCTGGCGCAGCACCCATTTCCCGCCCCTTCGGTGCCACCATTTCTGCTGGCTTGCTGTTTTCTTCTCGCCACAGTTTCTCCGCCTCCAGAATCAGTCCTACAATGGCACGCTACGCATCCGCATCAACATCCATTAGTCAGCATGAGCGCATCACAATAGCCACCGAGACAAGAAGAATGGCCAGCAGCCCAGGCATTTGTGCGTTCACCCAAACAATACACTTTCCCCTCGTCCGTTACCTGCATGCCAATCGCCTTTTCATTGGTCGTCACCACGATATCCGGGATCTTGAGGTTCTCCAGCGAAATCTGTTGCGCCTTGAGCGCGTTAGCTCTATCCATGGCGCAGATTTCAATGAACTGCAGTTGGGACATCTGGCAGCGGCTCACAAACTCGCGCCGCTGCTCCAAGTGCTGGTTCTTCATCGCAATCAATTCGCGAGCATCGGATCCGCCTTCTCTTTCCACGAGTGCATGACGAGCAAACAATTCACCTCCTTCCTTCATCTGCATGCCCACAAGGTCCTGCCAGCGATAGAGCGTGTCGCGATCTCGCTGGCGCTGGTTGTCGCGCACATCTTTGACGCCATCAAATACCGCACTATCGCCAAGAACCTCCGACAGCCGCTCCAGCAATTCATTGCCAATCTCAGCTTGCGATTCTCCCTCGGGCACCGCATCGAACAGCAGATGCGGGCATCCAGGGATATGAGGCAGCGTCATGGGAACATGCAGAAAGTAGACACCAGCCTCAGTCTCCGACACATGGGTCTCTGTGGAGGAAACTGTGCCATTGGTGACTGCACCAGCTTCTGCTCCGGTGCATTTCAAGCGCTTGGGCTCGGTTTCAGCTGCAGACGACGACTGCATTGATCGCTTCAGGTCCGTTGATGTCACTAGGTACGGATCCACAGTGCCTGTCTTATCCACAAACGCCACCGCGGGATCAATCGCAGGGACCGCCTCCACCGCTTTTGGTGCTGTTACGGGCTTCACAACAACAGCAGCGGCAGGAGCTTCAGGTGCAGGTAAACTTGATGGCGAGGCAGTCACGGGCTCTTGAGCCACGAGTACATCAGCCGGCACGGGATCCTGGTCTGCCTTGCGTGGCTGTTGACTAACTGGTGCCGGTGCCGATTCTTTGGTAGCAGCAACAGCCCCAGTCGTGGCCGGAGCGATGGCAGTCTGGACTGCAAACTGGTCTGGGAACAGTTGCGTCTGCAGCGCTTTGAGAGAGACGTTCGGGTCCACATGCTTGCACACAAACGCATGGAAGCTCTCCCACAGCGCATCCTGGTCCTGCTCCTGCTCCAACAACGACAACCATAAGAATATAAAAGAACGAAGCCTGCCTCCTGCCTGCCACTGAATGTGGACGTACCGCCACGGCATAGAGCCCGCGCAGAAACACTTTGCGCGCATTTGAGTGCTTCTTTCGGTCGATGCAGAAGGACGCGTACTGCAGCCACACGCTCTTGCTCTTGCCGGCGATCGGGCAGCTCACGGCGCTCTCGAAGACCTTGGTGGCCTGCTTGAACTGGCGCAGCTCCAGCTCCAGCGTCGCGTACAGCTGCCACAGCTCCACCACGAGCGCAGCGCGTTCGCTCCCGCCGTCAGCTGTGGCCGTCTGCACCCACCGGCGCAGCGTCTCGTCCACTTGCTGCCGCGCAAGGTCCACTTTCTCGTACTACGTGCAGAAGGGGGGATGCATGAGCTCCTGGGCGTCTAGTAGACCAGAGAGACATGGACGGAGAGAGGAGAGTGTGCTCTTTCTCTCTCAGAGGCAGAGGGCACGTACGTTAGACGCGTGGATGAGCTCCTTGGCCTGCGCGATCACGGCCGTCGGGTTCCACTGCTCCTCGGCCATGGTCACTCAGAGATTAGCGGTCACCAGGGGAGACGGGCGGAAAAACCTCATTCTGTGGTTTCTGATGAGGTTTTTATCCAGACCTGTGTTATGTGCATAATGTATGCATGTTCATCTTGGGAGAATGAAAATGGCCAAATCGTTCGTGAAGAGGAAGGAAGAAAGCAAAGTGGAAAGCCGTACGTGCATTTGATTACCATTAGGCTAGAGATACGAATGGGAAATCTATACACACACTTGCATTGGGCACTATTGCTTACTGTACAAACAATACGGCACGAAGGTTTATTTTCGAGTAGGGAAGGAGAAAATGATGGAATTGCAGCTCCCACAGCAAACAACGCGGTTTATGGGCCAAAAAGGAGATCACGCTTAGGCGGCGTTGACCGTGCCGTAGACCGAGCCCTCGCTGCCGCTGAGGTTGTTGAAGTCCAGGCTGCTGGTGCCAGCAATGTCTAGTTCGCAGTCCTCCGAGCTCGAGCCAGCGAGGGACAGGTCGCAGTCCTCCGAGCTGGAACCAGCCAGGCTCAGGTCGCAGTCCTCCGAGCCAGCGATGTCAAGGTCGCAGTCATCCGAGCCAGCGATGTCAAGGTCGCAGTCGTCCGAGCCGGCGATGTCAAGGTCGCAGTCCGAGCCCGAACCCTCCGAGCCCGAGTAGTCAGACTCGCCAGCCACCGAGGAGTCCGTGGACGTGGTGGTGGAGGTGGTGGACGTGGAGGGTGTGGTGGACGTCGTCGTGGTGGAGCTCGAGGGAGTCGACGTGGTGGACGTGCTGGTGGAGGTCGAGGTCGACGTGGTCGAGGACGAAGGCGTCGAGGAAGTCGAGGTGGACGTGCTGCCGCCCGACGTCTTTGACGAGGACGACTTCGAGGTCGACGACTTCGAGGTCGAGGACGAGGGGCTCGACTTGCTCGTGGAGGTCGTGGTCGACGACGAGCCCGGGGTGGTGGTCGTCTTCTTGGTGGTCGTCGTGGTCGTCGTGGTCTTGCTCGAAGGCGTGGACGAGGTAGTGGTGGAGGACGACGAAGGCGTGGACGAGGACTTGGAGGTCGAAGACTTGGAGGTCGACGACTTGGACGTGGACGACGAAGGCTTCGATGAAGTCGTGGTCGACGAGCTCGAAGGCGTGGACGAGGTCGACGTGCTCGTAGAGGTCGAGGTCGAGGTGGTCGACGACGAAGGAGTAGAGGACGTGGTGGTGGTCGAGGTCGAGCCAGTGGTCGACGACTCATCGTCAACCTCCGAGCCGGCCAGGCTCAAGTCACAGTCGTCCGAACCAGCCAGGGACAGGTCGCAGTCCTCCGAGCCGGCCAGGGACAGATCGCAGTCCTCCGAACCTGCAAGGCTCAGGTCGCAGTCCTCCGAGCTGGAGCCGGCCAGACTGAGGTCGCAGTCTTCGCTTCCAGACGACGAAGTCACCGTCGTGGCAGCCGAGGCCGAGGCTTCACCAGCGACTGAGGCTTCCGAAGCAGCAGTCGAAGCGGAGGCAGCCGAAGCAGCCGACGAGGCCGTGGTGGAGGCGGCCGAAGCGGCCGACGAGGCCGTGGTTGAGGCGGCCGAAGCAGCCGACGAGGCAGGGGCCGTGGTCGTTGTGGTAGTCGCCGAAGTGGTCGAGCCAGAGTCCGAGACGCCGTAGCTGTAGTCAGTCGAGCCACTCACCGAGCTCGAGTAGTCGCCCGTCAGAGACGCGCAGTTGGTGTACACCTGCCAAGAAGCCGTGTGCAGGGCCAGCCAGATGGACTGGAGCACGCTGGCGCCCTTGCACTTGGAGCGATCGTATGGCAGAAGCGCAGGCGTGGTGGTGTAGTTCGCGGCGCAATCAATGTCAGCGAACACGCGCACATCGTCGCACCAGACCTCGCAGGGACCCTCGTGCGAAGACGTGAGCTGGTTCCACTCGACGTATTCGGGCAGGTCCTGGGCCGTGCCGAGCTTGCCGAAGCCGCATTGGGCCGAGGCGCCGTCCGAGAGCACTTCCGTGGCGTACACGAGCTCACGGAGCGACGTGTACTTGCTGGAGTCGAAGGCGATGGTGAACGCCTCCATGTTCTGCGTCGGGCCGTACGAGAACGAGTAGCCCGTGGGACACGTTAGCGCCGAGTCGCCGTCAATGAGCGCCGAGGGGCTGTTGCGGGCGTAGAAGGTGTCGTTCCAGGTTGGGAGCGGCAGGATCATGTTGCTGTGGGCGCTGACCGTGGAGGCAGCCGTGGCCACAAGGGCAACCGCCAGAAGCGAACGCTGGGGGGCAACCATCTTGACCATGTTCGTCGGTTGCTGGTGTTTTGGGAGGCTGCAAATTCGCGAATGAGAGAGAGGGCGGCCTCATCTGGACATGCGCGTGTGGGCCTTGTCCAGAGCCACCGTCTCTTCCGTTATCCAAAGGCAGCTGGGCAGCCAATTCGACGGCGGGCCGGCCATGTGGCGGCTTCTGCGGCGCCACCTGTTTATCCTTTTTTGCCGCCCAGTATACAAAGATCAAGTCACGCCCATAGAATTCAGTGTGTTGCCTTGACCAGCTGGGGTTCGGGGCTCGGGCTTGGTCGGCCTTAACTATCGGATGCGGTTGGCACCGAGCGCACTTTTACGGATCGGGTTTAGACTAATAAACAGCTGGGTCGCCCCCTCGTGGGTCTCCTATTTCCTAGGTTGGGAAACATCGTACCGTGGTGGTACAGTGTGCCCAATGGACGGGTGAGCGGCAGCACGACACTTCATGGCTGTTTTCGCAGAACCACCTGCAGGAAGGGCGGGAGTTCAAGGATACCGAGCCAGGCAGGAACGCCCGTGCAGCGAGGCTCATCCTGTTCAGGGCAAGCACCATCGGAACAGTGGCCACGATCTGTCGGTGTATCTCTGGCCCCCACCCATGCCTCAACGATCCTTGGATGGACTTGGGTGAAGCTGCCCTCAGTCGTGGAGTTTGGTGGTCCACAAGATCATACAGGATGGAGGATGTAAAAACGGTGACACCACGTTGACGCGAGCGCTTCTTTTTAGCCATCGGGTCGTCGGCAGATCCCCAGGAGAGCCATGGGTAGCTACAGTCGTAGGTGCAGTTACGGGATTTTCAGAGATGCGGGGGTCTGCACTGAGCGAGATGCATATAAAAGCCAGATGGTCTGTATGATGCGTTTTGAAGTGTATCAGCTCGTTGTCCTGGAGTATTCTGGACGGCTACGAGTCATCGCTATTGATCGCAATTCGACAAACAATTGTATTGTCACAAAAGGTGATTAAATATTGACAAAAGTACCAACACAAGGTGCTATTAGCACAACGCGACAAGGCCGTCCACATGGCACAATTGACCTAAACCACAGTTCGACTTTAGGAATTGGTTGTGAAGCCATGTGGTTCCAGTGTATACAGTACAAAGTTTAGTGATCAGGCACTGGCAACTGCGCAGGTCATGCCAACGGAACTCCAGCACTCTTCTACATTTACCAGACACGCCTCCAAAGCAAAGGTCGAGTAACATCCTGATATTAATTTCTCCTTTTTAAATGCGTGTCAGTTCAAAGGTTTAGCTGTTTTAGAACAAAACTGTACCCATGTTTGCGAGGAATGTTCCTTCTGTACTGAATTTCGTTATTTTCAAATTGTATGTCACCGCAGACTGCTCGCCGTTGTCATATGGTGTGCCCCGCTCAGCCGCAAGGGAATACCGTAAGAAGGCGGATTAAAAGGCTGCATCTATTTTCTATCAGGGGAAGGGATGTCACTAATCATTTTTGCGAGGACGAATAGTCAGAAGTAGACTTTAAATGGTTAATACACTATGTACTTATTAAGCCATTGATGCGGTGCATCTGCCACAGAGCATGAGTGTACATGCCGATCGGGATATTGGAACCAAACCACATGGACCTTGGCTTGATGAATTGCTCTCTTCTCGTCATCTCCGTCGAGCAGTCAGCCAAGCGATCGATCTAGATGTTGGCGTCAGCAAGTCGCGCTGACACTGTACGGGTTGCTGAGGAAGATCTGACAACTCTCGCAGTTACCAGCATGTAATTACTATTGCCATACAGTAGCCAGTCTGAGAGGTAGTGAGACTCTTGGGTTTGCCAAAGTACCCTTTCAACGCCATGTATTATCATACAAAGCGCTGGTCACTGAACGCACAGGATTGAGTCATGTTGAAGTTCTTCATGGAGACATCGCATGTAGCCACACACCAGGAACGGAAACGAGCTCTGACACGCCAATGACAACCTGATTGCTGTGATCACGGACCAGGAGAAGAATCGAGACTGCACCAACGGACTTCGTGGATATTGACCACGATGAATAGATCGTGGTCTGGGGCGAGGGAGTCAGCGTCAAGTACTGGAACGTGCGCAACTTGTGGGTATGTATTGGGGCATGCAGGACTTCTTGGAGATCGTTCGTGGTGTGAGTCGGTAGAGATTCAGGACTCGAGCACACGGTGCTCGCTCTCGAAACTGACGCTGCCAAGAATATCCGCCAAGCAGAAGGCTGTCGCCAAGGGCAGTCAGGGTCTGGCCATCGTGACTCTAGTGGTCCAGCCTTCGGCTCAACGGTTGCGGCTATTCTGACCTGCATCCGCGTGCATTCACGAGACGAACAGCGTCACACGCCACCAGCAAGCACAACTCGAAGTAGCTGCCTTCGATCAGCTTGTTGGTGACGTTGCCAATTTCAAAGTCGTGACCGGCTGTATCGTGTCGGTGAGGCCTTAGTTGGTCCAGCTCAGCCATTGACAGGACCACCGCAGCACTATAGCGAACAACCCGTTGTGCGGCGGATGGAATTCTTGATCACGATGATGGTTGTGGCCGAGTAGCTCGACTGGCCGTCAAATTTGGAGTTCTTATGCAACTGAAGATGTTCCATGATGATGCTGACGAAGCGCAGTAATTAGATGTTGCCTACTGAGCTTTACAGTAAGGCGCCGCTAGTTACGTTCTCGTCAACCGCTATCACTGACCGTCCTGCCGAAACTTCAGCAAAACGCTGCCACCAGATCTCAAGATCGATTAAAGATGGTTGGCATTGTTGAAACTAGAGCGACATTCCGCGGCGTCGTGGTGGTAATATCCTGGCTGAAGATCTAACGCATAAGTGTTGTACTATGAGGACGCTTTGGATGACGACGTTGCTTTCCTTGATGTTGGGACTCTTCCCGTTCATGATGCTCTTGGTGCCAATGTCTTCTTGGTTATGACGATCTTGGTGCTCTTTATGCCTCTACTCCGGTGGTCCTGATCAGAGTGCCTATGGATCAAGTGTGTACAGTACTGTAGATCGGACTGCAGCCGATACCAAATCGATGTGGGGATAGATCTGTTGCCAGGGTGAACGTGATTTCAAAGCAACTGCAGTACGGTCGCTGCCACGACCGAGTGGACTATTTAGCACATTGAAAACTAATCATAGCAAGTTACTCGACTGTTCGTCCAACCACAAAGTGACTAATAGTCAGGCAAGCGACACCCCTTACCCTAGAAGAGCTCTACTATAATAGTTTCCCTCCATTTTTTGCTATTGGCCATGTCAACCGCTCCAAGGGAAGCTCCGAGTGCTTCATCACGAGCGAAGTCTGCGGCGTCCTCTGCATGCCACCCGCCACAGGTCTCTCGCTCCTGCAGGTGCTCTCGCTAAACCACCCAGCGCCACTGTCGACTGGTCTCGCTTCCCCATCTGTATTCGCCTAACGTTGCCAGGATCTGTTGGGGCTTCCTGATGCGTGCATTCGCTATCTCGACTCGCGTGTCTTCCGCGCAAAATGGCCCACGAAGGATCGACAGCTCTGTGCGGGCGAATAATCTCTATCAATCAGTCGGCGCGTGTGTGGGGCGTAAATCCGTGCACTCACTCCTCGATTCGCTCGCTCAAGTCCCGATCTCCTCCGTCATGATGAACTCTAAGCTCATGCTGCTCGCTCTCACTGCGCTGGCCGCCTCCACGGCTGAAGCACACAGCAATATGATCCTGCCCCTACCGGAATGGAACAGCACGTTCTGGTCGCGCAACAGTCCTTCTGCCACTATCGACGGCGACTCGGCGCTCACGTGCCCCACGGGCTACTCGTTCTCGTACGGCTCGACCCAGAACATGGAGGCGTTCACCATCGCCTTCGATGCCTCGACCTACACGTCTCTGCGCGAGCTCGTGTACGCTACGGAAGTGCTCTCGGACGACGCCACGGCTGAGTGCGGCTTCGGCAACCTCGGCACGGCCCGCGATCTGCCCGAGTATGTCGAGTGGAACCAACTCACGTCTTCGCACGAAGGCCCGTGCGAAGTCTGGTGCGACGACGTCCGTGTCTTCCACGACATTGATTGCGCTGCCAACTACACGACCGACCCAGCGCTGCTGCCGTACGACCGCACCAAGTGCAAGGGCGCCAGCGTGCTCCAGTCCATCTGGCTGGCGCTGCACACGGCCACCTGGCAGGTGTACACCAACTGCGCGTCTCTGACGGGCGACTACTCGAGCTCCGTGAGCGGCTCGACCGACTACAGCTACGGCGTCTCGGAGTCCGGATCGACCACCTCGGCGGCCACGACTTCAACCACCACGACCACGGCTTCGTCGGCCGCCTCCACCACGGCCTCCTCGGCTGCCTCGGCCTCTACGACTACGACTGCGTCGTCCACGGTCTCCTCGACTGCCTCCGCTTCGTCCACTGCTGACGAAGCTACGGACTCGGCCTCCACCACCACGTCCACGGAAGCCTCGGCCTCGTCCGCTTCGTCCTCGACCACCACTACCACTGCGCCGGCGACCACCACGGCCACGCCCACGACCACGACGGCCACCACTACCGAGACGTCTTCGGATGGCTCTTCCAAGTGCAACGTGCGCAGCCGCCGCCGCAACTAAGCTAAGAGAGAGCCTTGTGTGTCGTATAGCTCTGTGTAATGAACTGAATTCCCATCGAAACCAACATTCTCGTGTCCGTCGTGTGGTCGAAAGAGCACGTCCATGAGGGGGGCACTACCCTTGCGCCATGATGGCGAGCAGCCCATGTTGGGTGAGCGCGCCACCCAACATGACGCTTCGGATCGCTCCAGCACGGACTCTGGAGCGCAGGCGCGCTCTTCATGTGCAGATGGCGTATACTGTATACTCGCACTGTATACATTGGCCCTGTTATCAGCCTGCGCCCCGCTCAGCACCGGCCCCAGATGGTGAGCCAGAAGAGCTTTTCGAACCAAGACCGAGCGTTAAATGCCGTCGAGGGGATCGGTTGGGCACACGCCAGCGTGCATTGCAGATCCCTTGATACTACGCGGTCTTCCTCCCCACCGAATGGGATTCCGCAACGATCGACTGCTCTCCATGAGGAGGGCGCTCGTGCTGGGGTTACGCTCACTTCTCCATTTGCCTGCAACATTTGAAGTCTCCTCCAACAGACCATGCTGTCTTCCCCCAACTCCAAGCTGGCAATGCTGGCGCTGGCCGCCACCATGGCGACCACGGCCCAAGCCCACAGCAACATGATCCTGCCGCTGCCGACCTGGAACAGCACGTTCTACGGCCGCAACTCGCCGTCGGCCACTATTGACGCCGACACGGCGCTCACGGTGCCCTCGGGCCAGTCGTTCTACACGTCGCCCTCGGCCAACACCATCGCGTTCACGGAGGCCTTCGACTCCAGCAAGTACACGTCTCTGCGTGAGCTGGTCTACGCCACGGAGGTGCTGGAGGCCGACGCCACGGCCGAGTGCGGCTTCAGCTATGTTGGCACGAAGGAAGACCTGCCCGAGTACGTCGAGTGGAACACGCTGACTGCGTCCCACGAAGGCCCTTGCGAGGTCTGGTGCGACGATGTCCGTGTGTTCGCTGACACGGATTGCGCTGCCAACTTCACGACCACGCCGGCGCTGCTGCCGTACGACCGCACTAAGTGCAAGGGCGCCAGCGTGCTCCAGTCCATCTGGCTGGCGCTGCACTCGCCCCCATGGCAGGTGTACACCAACTGCGCTGCCTTGACGGGCGACTACTCGAGCTCGGCCACCGGCTCGACCGACTACAGCTACGGCGTCTCGGACTCTGGCTCGACCACTTCGGCGACCACGACGTCAACCACAACCACGACAGCTTCGTCTGCTGCTTCGTCGGCCGCTTCGGCCGCGTCGACTTCGTCCACGGCTGCGGAAGCCTCGGCCTCGTCCGCTTCGTCCTCGACCACGACCACCACTACCACTGCACCGGCGACCACCACGGCCACACCCACGACCACCACAGCCACGCCTACGACCACGACGGCCACCACAACCGAGGCGTCTTCGGATGGCTCTTCCAAGTGCAACGTGCGCAGCCGCCGCCGCAACTAGATGCTCCCTTGGAGAGCCGTGTGCTGTAGTTTTGTTTGTCTAATGAACCACCAAAGCGTGTCATCCATTGGCTTGCCTCTTCATACCTGTCGATGCAGCGGTCTCCTGGGCTTTGAGCGACAGACAGCGTGAGCGGTGTATCCCAGAGCACCTCAGGCACGGGTGGCTGGTCTTGTGTTCACTGGCACATGACGACCATCGTGGTCGAATTGCGGTCGTGCGCTTGAACAGCCGTGCTCCAATGGGCTATCGTCATCCTGTCGGTCGTCCTATGTTCATGACGGTGAGCCCGCATGGGGCAGCTGAACGTCAACGGTTTCGAGCCCATCGACTCGTTCGGGACTCGAGAGTCTCTGGTGGGAGCGAGTTCGTCTTCCATGGTCCACACTGGGCTCTCGAGAGCTCTTTAGCTGCAGCTGGCGCCTCCACCCCAGGCCTCAAATGGTCTGCAAAGGCTCGGCGCCAGATGGGTCGCAAGAAGATCGTCACGGGTATTGAGTCCGGCCATAAAGGATCGGTCGGGAAGCTCCTTGGGCCTTCTTCTACGTACTCGTCTCTGCTGAGGTCACGTGTGGGTGGTGCTGCTGCTACCCACTTTCACTTCTGCATTCGCCCTTCCCCAGCAACACTGCTTCTCAATCGACCATGCTGTCTTCGCCCAACTCCAAGATGGTCATGCTGGCGATCGCTGCTATCATGGCGACCACGGCCGACGCCCACAGCAACATGATCCTGCCGCTGCCGACCTGGAACGACACGTTCTACAGCCGCAACAGCCCCTCGGCCACCATCGACGGCAACTCGGCGCTCACGTGCCCCACGGGCCAGTCCTTCAGCACGTCGCCTTCGCTCAACACCATCGCGTTCACGGAAGCCTTTGACTCATCCAGCTACACGTCGCTGCGTGAGCTGGTCTACGCCACCGAAGTGCTCTCGGACGGCGCCACGGCCCAGTGTGGCTTCAGCTACCTCGGCACGGAGCAGGACCTGCCCGAGTACGTCGAGTGGAACCAACTCACGTCTTCGCACGAAGGCCCGTGCGAAGTCTGGTGCGACGACGTCCGCGTGTTTGCCGATACCGATTGCGCCGCCAACTACACGACCGACCCAGCGCTGCTGCCGTACGACCGCACCAAGTGCAAGGGCTCCAGCGTGCTGCAGTCCATCTGGCTGGCGCTGCACACGGCCACCTGGCAGGTGTACACCAACTGCGCCGCCTTGACGGGCGACTACTCGAGCTCCGTGAGCGGCTCGACTGACTACAGCTACGGCGTCTCGGACTCTAGCTCGACCACGACGTCGGCGACCACTGCCACAACGACCCCAACGACGACGACCGCAACTCCGACCACGGCTTCGGCCTCGTCCACGGCTGCGGAAGCGGCCACCTCGTCCTCGGCCACCACGGAAGCCTCAGCCTCTGCTGCCTCGACGACCACGACGACCACGACCACTGCGCCAGCGACCACGACGGCCACACCCACCACTACGACCTCGGCTTCTTCGACGTCGACGACGACCTCGACCACTGCACCTGCCAGCAGCCAAGCCTCAACTTCGTCGACATCGACGGCCACGACGTCATCTTCCACTGCACCTACCACCGGCGGGAGCTCTACCTCTTCCACTGCGAAGAACGCGACCACGACGTGGGGATCCAGCGGTCGTGGTGGCGGCTGGGGAGGCCGCAGCCACTAGGCCGGATCTTCAGTTAGCACTACACTAACTATGGATAGTGTGGACCACCACCGTAAAGTCAGGTCCATGTACACTTTTTGTCTCAAAACGCGGTGCGCTTTTAGGTCATTGTTGCATTTGATGTAAGATTGCAGAGTTTCGTTAGCAGCTGGAACTGCAGTGCCCGCCCAGCCTCTCCCGAAGGCAAACGTCCCTACGACAGAACCTGCTGCAGGACCATGTGGCTCCACCCATCAACACCCACTCAGTCTTTTACGTTGCACTATAGTACTGTACTCCGGAGTATTATGCTCTACCGTATGTAAAGCCTGCCGGCGACGCCACGACCCTCCATTCTTTCCTCACCTCAGCTTCATGAAGCTTCACAACCATGCGAGGCAGGTCTGCACGGCTCCTCTGACCAGTAATGTGAAAGGAAGCGTGTGTGAGTTTATGAGATCTTGGCACTGGTCATCAAACGAGACAAGTGCATTCCGTGTCTCCATCTGGTGGGGCGCTCTTCACGCTCCCGTCCTTGAATTAACCCCGAATTGCCCCAGACGATACGTTTTAGTGTTAATAATTGTAGTCTGTGACGTTGTGTTCCGCCTTTTTAATCTCTTCCATGTGGCCAAGACTAAAGATCTGCTGGGCATCGGTGCATTCACGATCTGTACCGTTGCGCCAAACCATGAGCTCACTTGTCGATTCCTACTGCCTCCCGCAAGCGTTTTCTCAAGCATGCTCGCTCCTGCCAAGACCCTGCTGGCGCTGGCCTCCATGGCCGCCTCGGCCCATGCTCATAGCTACATGATCCTGCCGCTGCCGACGTGGCCCTCGTACGCTACCAACAGCCCCTCCGGCAACATCGACGCCGACTCGGCGCTCACGGTGCCCACGGGCCAGTCGTTCTACACGTCGCCGTCGGCCAACACCATCGCGTTCACTACGGCCTTCGACGCCAGCAAGTACGAGACGCTGCGCGAGTTTGTGTACGCGACCCAAGTGCTCGAGACCGATGCCACCGCTCTCTGCGGCTTCTCGGAGGTCGGCACGGAGCAGGACCTGCCGGAGTACGTCGAGTGGAACCAGCTGACTTCGTCCCACGAAGGCCCCTGCGAAGTCTGGTGCGACGACACGCGCGTGTTCCATGACACGGATTGCGCTGCCAACTACACGACCGACCCGGCGCTGCTGCCGTACGATAAGTCGCAGTGCGAAGGCGCCAGTGTACTCCAGTCGATCTGGCTGGCGCTGCACTCGCCCCCATGGCAGGTGTACACCAACTGCGCCGCTCTTTCGGGTGGATCGGCAAACACCACGTCCACGTCCGCAGCCTCGACCACGTCGGCTTCTGCTGCGGCCACGACTTCGGCATCTTCGGCTGCTGATGAGGCGGATGCTACCACTTCCAGCGCCGCCTCAGAGTACGCCTCGACTGCTGAAAGCGCCAGCTCTAGCAGCATGGCGGCCACGTCTGTCCTGACGGTTGCGCCGTCGACCTCGGCTTCCGCCTCCGCCGCCTCGTCGGCTTCCTCTTCGGCAGCTACCACCACATCGTCGGAGACGGCCAGCGCCTCGGAGGAGACCGACAACACGGCCACCACCACCACCACGACCGACGCCACGACTGAGACCACGGACTCTTCCAAGTGCAATGTGCGCTCCCGCCGTCGCCGCAACTAAGCCATTCGGCCACGCTACAATATACTACGCTATGGAGTATAGTAATGTGTAATTCCATGTATCAACCATTGTGTCGAGCTTTTAAAAACGGTGTGGTGCACACCATAATACAATTCCATTTTCGGTGAGGTCCGAATAGTGTGGTGCACACATCTCGTTCATGATTTTCATCGAAAAAAAAGCCGTTTCGTTCCGTCGCAAAACACGTTACGTTTCTGGTTTGGCCATCTGGTTTGGCCGAACGTTTCCCTTTGGTGCTTCTGCTCAGTCACTCAGCTCATCCTGTCGACGTTACGTTCACCAGCGCCATGTGGCTACAGACCATATGGGCGGGCGTCCCAGCAGATGGTCTGGAGCGAGTGAACCACTGTACCCAGCAGCGGCGTCCGAGCCTTTGACCTCATTCCTCGATTTCGCTCACCAGGCTCAAGTCCAGCTCCTCTGCCGCCATGTTCGCCTCCAACTCCAAGCTCTCGCTGCTGGCCGTGACCGCCCTGGCCGCCTCCTCCGTTGTGGACGCACACAGCAACATGATCCTGCCGCTCCCGACCTGGAACGACACGTTCTACTCCCGCAACTCGCCCTCGGCGCTCGTCGACGGCAACTCGGCGCTCACGGTGCCCTCGGGTCAGTCGTTCAGCACGGACCCCGCGTCCAACACCGCGGCGTACACGACCGCGTTTAAGGCCAGCAAGTACACGTCGCTGCGTGAGCTGGTCTACGCCACGGAGGTCCTGTCCGACGGTGCCTCGGCCCAGTGCGGCTTCTCCAAGCTCGGCGCCGCGCAGCCCCTGCCCGACAAGGTCGAGTGGAACCAGCTGACTTCGTCCCACGAAGGCCCGTGCGAGGTCTGGTGCGACGACGTGCTGGCCTTCAGCGACACTGATTGCGCTCTTCACTACACGACCTCGCCGGCGCTGCTGCCGTACGATAAGTCCAAGTGCACTGGCGCCAGCGTGCTCCAGTCCATCTGGATGGCGCTGCACACGGCCGAGTGGCAGGTGTACACCAACTGCGCTGCTCTGAGCGGTGCTTCGGCTTCGACCACTACGACCAGCACTACCGCTTCGGCTTCTTCTGCTGCCGATGAAGCTTCGGCTTCGGCTTCCACGGCTGCTGAGGCCAGCGCTTCCAGCGAGTACGACACCACCACGGCCCCTGCTACCACCGCCGCTGCCCCTGCCACCACCACTGCTGCCCCTGCCTCCACCACGGCCGCGCCTGCCGCCACCTCTGTCGAGTCAGACGGCTCGTCCAAGTGCAACGTGCGTCGCCGCCGCAACTAGAGCTCTTTATCCTTTTGCCCATCGTCGTCGTTCTTCGTGGTCTAGCGTGGAGCAGTTCGTGTAATACAAAGCAAGCATTCATGCCCAAACAATGACGTCTTGAGCGTGTCTGTTATGATCAGGCCATTTGTTAAACGCTACTGTGCATACAGTGAGCGGTGTGCCGCGTGCATTTAGGATCGTGGAAGCCATGAGCAATGCGTTGCAATAGGAGCGTAGCATTTGTTTTGTTAAGTGCGGATGCAAAATGCGTACTTAAAGAGTTTCCCCATCGAGAAAAGCCACATGGAATGGCCGAAGGTTCTGGTCAGCACCCTTCGTGGTGACACAAGCCGCCATGTTGCGGCCTTTACGCTGGAATCCTCCACATGGCCATTACGCAATGGATGAGAGCGTTGTCCAGTCTCCCGGGCAGAGCGCACTGTATTTTTAATCCGGTGTCCATGTTGCGCAGGAGCGATCAGATGCTGCGTGCCACCCACCAGATTCTCCATTACTGAAACTTCAACAGCGAGGCCTCTACTCACGCACTTGTCGAATCCTTTGCATCTGAGCGCATTGAGGGCACGAGAGTGAGTAAGAAGCCCATGAATACATATACTTTTGGTTTGTACTACGTATGTAGTGAGACTAGCTGTGGCGAACCCTTCGGTTGCTCTCAATGCGTGACTATTCGGTGGGCGCCACGTAGAAGAACGTCGAGTCTCGAGGTCGCATGAAAGTGTCGCCGCTCATGCTCATGGAGGCCATAGAAGCCATACTGCTGCGACGCTCCGACACTACGGAGGAGACTTCGCTCATTACACGGCGCAATTCAAGCGCATCGCTTGCGCGAAGAATGTGCTCGTTGAGTGCAGGGCCGTTCAATGGGTCGTACAGGCCGAGCAAACACGAGAAGAAACGATCGTGGTTCACGTGTTGGAGCATGAGGCAGCAGGTGGCAAATGGTACCCGGCCAAGACAGTTTTTGTCCATGTACCGGAAAATGATTCCTGAGCAAGGCATAAGCTCCGACGAATGCTTGCAAAGCCATTCGGAGAGAAAAGCGACAAGTTCGGGTTCACGCAAATGACCATCACCTTCGAGATCGTGCTTCTCAAAAAGCTCTTTGAGCTTTTGGACGTATTCGAATTGCGGCGATGGAGCTGTACGCGTGTGCGTCAAGCGCTGGATCTGCTTGAGACGCTGGTATCCTGAGCTTCTAATCGCAGACGGAATCTTTTCGATTTGAAGAACCAAGTATCGCAAGCAAAAACCAATGTGCTCCAATAGAACAAAGAGTCCGACCTGCCACATCATCCAGCGTGGAGTTCCACTCATGTTTTCATCAGTACACGTCTCTGGATCACTAGCATACGTTGAATTGATGGAGCCGAAAGGAATCAAATCTCCATAAGAGAAGGTAAAATTGCAGCTTGTCACAAAATAGCCCCCGTGATACACGACGAGAAATCCCATGACAACGGTCACTCCAATGATGTTGGCATACGAAAGCACAGTGGCCCATTCACCAATAGAAGTATCACGACGTGGCATCGGTCGGCGATGGCCATACAGCAAACGAAACGCGTCACCACGCACTTCCAAAATATTGTTGATAAACGCTGGCAATGGAAGCAAAGGCCACACGGCCGTGAACATAACCACGTACGAAAATTGGATACAAGCATCCAGGTAATCCAACATCGGGTCGAAGACTGTTAGCTTTGACTCAGCGATGACTTCATAGGCTGAATACTGGTTGCAATCATCGGACACAGGCACGACTTGCACGTTGAAATGTGTGCGTTGCTTGACAAGACCGGCAAGAATCCGAGCTGTCAAAGGCTTGGAATCGTTCGGTTCGTCGTCCTTTTTGGTTGTAGCTTTTTTCGACGATTTAAAACACCGGCTAATTGTCGAAAGGCATGCGGTGAACGGTGACGCACGACGGCACACGACTGGTCGGCCGCGCAACTTTCGCATAACATACGGCAGCAAAGTCTCCAACACCATATTCAAAAACTGAGTAACCACAAGAGGTGTTACAAACATTGTGTCGAGTGTGAGTAGGCCAGCATCCCACTGGTACGGTGCCAAAGCACCAAGGCCGATGCGACGCACATATCGGAGGAACGTATCTCCGAACGGCAGGTACACAAACGCAAGAAACAAAAACCAGAAGAACCAATTGCTCCAGACAAATACAAATCGGCGATGAATCAAACGGTTTTCGTGATCAGATTTCTTGGCATAATTTTCCCAGCGCACAAATTTCTCGGAAAGCCAATTGAAAACCTCGAAAAAGATAATATCAATAAGCAAACCCAGCAAAATACCCTGTACAAGAATGTACACCCAGCGATCAGTTCCTAACGCTGAGTTTTCAGAGTTGAAGCACGTCACAAACCAAATACACGTGTACGTGTTATCGGTCGTGCTATAGCATACTGAGCATTGCGGTGCATTCTTTGCATATACATACCATTGGATAAACGGTACAAGACAAATGCACTGAACGATTGCACTCAAAAGAACGAAGAAAAGCATCGTCAGCTGAATCCAGTGGTTCTTGCGCTGCTTGGGGATTTTCTCCATTTCTTTGGTGAGGTGATTTTGGGCCCAAACATATTGGAAATCTGGGTTCGAGTCATTATTTTCAAATACCGTGTTCTTGTACTTGGCCAAATTCCATTTTTCGACGAGAATGCTGGTCTCACGTGCCCAGCACACCAAAAACGATGGTCCCCAGAAGCAGGCCACACAGAATCCCATGATACCCATACCTTGGACATACTCGCTCCAGACATAGCCTTGCAAGAACCGAAGACTTAAATAAAATGCCACGCAGATCGCAGTCAACGGCATCAAATGCTTGGTATAAATATTCATGAACGCGAACAAAAATGCCACACGCTCGCCGAAATGCAGGCGCAGTTCTTCAACGACCCAACGATCCATGTTACCCACAGCAGCTCTTCGAGGGTTCCAATCCAGCGTACGTTTGCGGTACTCTGCAAAGAACTTTTTGTTGAAAGTGCGATCGTGAAGGGGGAAGCATTCAAGAATGACATCTTTCACGGTTAACTCCTTGTTCACGTCGCTTACCCATTCTTCCTTGTCATAGTCCGTGATTGCATTGTGAATGATGTTGTGGGTCAGTTGCAATTCCAATGCCGGCGAAAAACACAATTCTTTAAGAGAATCCAATGATTCTTCCCCAAGCTTTGAGATCGAATCACCCTGCTTGATGGACAATTCATCCATTTCACGCTTGAACTCGTGCAGCAGCAGGTCCTTGTCCTGCTTCGGATCAATGAGAATACAAATGTTGGTAGATCCGGCATTATCATCATCATCTCGGTCTTGCGGGTCGTAGATATCGTTGTCAAGGAGCACCACACCGAGGCCGGCTTGAATTAGTCGACGCAGGCACTTCTGCTGCAATTGGCTGACCTGAAACGGAAGGTCGCGACGGATCGAGGCCGCTGATTTGGACGGAAACCGCTGGCGCAGAAGCTTGAAAACTTGATCTGTGTGTTTGAGAATAATGGCAAATGTGTACTTCTGCGTTTCCTCGATCGTGACGTGAGGCGTGTCGGCAGCAAGATCCAGCACGTGGTCCTTTGAGGAATGTGACGTCGTCTTGTTGGCGGACGCGGCCGCCCGCGTGAGCTGGGCGAACGTATATGGCTCGACACCAACCTCCGTCACTACGGTGGCAGGGTGCGACGCCCCCGAGCGGGTCCGATCCTTGCGCACGGCTGTAAAGAAGAATTGGGATGGGTCAGCTGGTCTGTCACATGGAACGCTTGCCCAGCGGTTTGGTGCTTACCTGAATTGTAGGACTTGTGCGACTTGGAGGAAATTCCTGGAGGAGAATGCGGTGCAAAGTAAAGCTCCGAAGAGTCGCCGTGCATGGATCCTGCGGGTGTCGCGGCATTCGCGTCCGCCCGGTCGTCGTCGTGATGAGGCTGTCCTGTTCTCGCGACGCCTCTCTCTCGACCTGTTCTCCGCGGCATCATGTCCTTAATCGAGGCCTGCGGGTTGAACACGCCTGTCGCTGACCCTCCCTTCGTGAACGATCGCGCGCTCTCAAGCGTCGGCAGACTGTACCGCTCGTCCTCCTGGTCGCCCGATTTGGAGCGCGGGAGCGGCGTCGTGCGCTGCATGTTGAACGACTGGCGCCAACCACTGCCCGTGCTGGAGGACGAGCTGAAGTACGGCGGCGGGTACGTGTCCACGTCCGAGATGTCGCCGGACGAAGGCCTGCGCCGCGACGACACGAGCATCACCCGCGACGCGCGGGCGGCGTCCTCATCGTCCATTGCTCGATTGCCGTCTAAATACAAAGCGCAAGTGAGAGCGGGGGGGAAGGCGGCTCACGGGGTTCACTTGATTTTCAGCCAATCAACTAACAGCGTTGGACTCAGAGCGGACCGGAGTCAGTTCATCGTGCTATTGTGGATAGGGGTAAAGGTTTGGAGTAATCTTTTCTCATCAATCTTATGATCTGTATGAACCGGAGGGAAAGGGGAAAGGTACCGCCAATGTAATTTATCGAACGGTATTCGTGAGACACGTAAAATTAAGCGGGAACTCAGAATCAGAACCCATTGATCAGTCGAAGAAATCAGCTCGTTGTTGCCTTTGATTGCCCAACACTGGACGCATTTACCGGTGGAGGAATACTGCGTATAGAGCGTAAAAGTGCTCGTAACGTTGCTGTGTTTGTGGGTGATTGATTGATCGCATATTCTCTACATTCATGCAAGCATCCATCATCAATAATTTGAGATTCCCCTTGTACCACATTACTGGTACCCCGACGCTAAGTGCGTTTTTCCTTTTTGTACGTACTTACCACTGGTCGGCGCCAAAAGTTGCGCCAGAATGGGTTCTCTGTCCTAGTTTTTGGGCACCACGTAAGTGAGCTCGCCACCTTATTCTAGGCCACCACTTCAGCAATCAGCAGGAAGGAACGCGCGCAGGATGGCGCACCTCATGGGCAAGGCCACGGCCCAGAGATCCCCCGACTCAGCGGCCCCGCAGGATCTGCTGCGAGATCTGGCGCGCCAGAGCATGGCGCTGTGCTTCACGGACAAGCGCCGCATCTCCACGAGCCAGAGGATCGACGGACTGCGCGATATCCAGCGCCTCACACAGCACATATCCTCGCAGTTAGTGCTTGGAGGCGACGCCCACGCGGCAGAAGAAATTTCAACTCACAGAGACGACAACATGCGTATGGCATCAGCACGACTTGCGCCGCCGCGCGCATACTTCTTGTTTCGCGAGAACGGACGCATGCGCCTCCCGCGCGTGGACTGGGGCGCCTTTCGCGGATACTCGATGGCGTTCTGGATCAATGTGCAGTTCACCTCGGCTGCATCGTCACCGCGTCGTCGTCGTGGCAGCAGCAGTGGTATCGCGCAGGGCGAAGGAACGCCTGGGAAGGCGGGCAGTAGCGCCATCTTCCACCTGTATCGATTCACAAATGCATCCAGCACACTCGGAGAGGAAGCGTGGCTGGAGTACGCCGTAGACACGCGCGAAGGCGGCGCCGCTATTGGCGCAAGGAGCGTGATTCTGCATGTGCGGAGCTGCTCGCCGAACAACAGCGACCCAAAGAAGGGCACGAAGAATGGCAGTGCTGCGATCGCGCATGCCGCTGGCACCACTGGTGGCGTGAGCAATCCATCCGAATGGAGACATATCCAGCAACGCGTGGATGTCGTCCCAGGCCAATGGCATCTGCTGATGCTGTCTCATTCGCTGCATTATGTCAAAAAGAGCGAAGTGACGTGCTTTGTCGATGGAAAGCTGCAAGGTCGGCAGGAGCTTGTGTACCCTTCTGGATTGGTTACCGCGTCAAAATGCTCGATTGGCGGTGGGCAGTTCACATCAGCGAAGCTTGCAAGTGTCACTATGTACCACGACGAAGTGTCCAAGGATACGGTCGCCATGCTGTACGCTCAAGGCCCAACGTTGTCCTCTTTTCATCGCACAAGCAGCTCCTCCCCAGCAGCAGCGCCACCATTTGCAGGCTTCGAAGATACGACTGTGAATAGTCCTCTAAGTATACCCTTTCTTAGCGACCTGGTGGCTGCTGTGGCTAAATTGCAAATCGTGTTTTGCTTCACGGCACATGATATGGCGAATGCAGAAGAGTACGCTGACGTCGGAGTGGAGTGGCTGAGTGAAGGCACACCCAGTGGGAATGGGAAGTGGACCACGATGGAGAGCACAGCAGCAAATTCAGCTGAGATCCAGCAGCGACACGCAAAGCTGGACAAGCAAGTACACAAAGTCAGCTTTGTCGACACACATGCGGCGTGGTATCGGTCATTCGGCGTCACTGCCTTGCCGTCGCTCTTGCATTATATTCTCTCAGCATACGAAAAGATCCCTACGCCGGATAGCAAGACATCAATTGGAGTATCTGGAATCGTGGAGTCGGACGACGATACAGCAGGAGCACTTGAACGAATTGTCATCAACCTGCTCTGGATCCTGAAAGGGCTGTTGTTGAATAATCCAGTGAATCAGCAGCGCGTCTTGCAGCAATATGTGCTGCATATGCTTGCACACGTGATGATACAACATCCGACTTGTTTGCCAGTTATTTGGACCCCACGCAGCATGCTTGTCTGTGTGGATGTTGTTCGAAGCTTGTTTTCGATGGTTCCTTCACGCAAGAGTGGATTGCAGAGTATCAACCACCCGCTGCAAGAATCGATTTGGTCCACAAACCCGCTTTTTGCTTCTGGAATTCGCGCCTTGTTGCTAGATTTTCGTCTGTGGACATCCACAAGCTACAAAACCCAATCTATCTACACGCACCAGCTCTACGGACTAGTATGTGAATACCCACGAGCGTTCAACGAGATGCAGATTGTGCCGAAAGTGCTCGAGATCCTACGGGTTTTCTACGCACCTTCGTCGACAAAAAACACCAGTCGTGAACAATCTAGCGGAAGCCAGAATTCGAAACACACTTTGGAGCAAGATCAGCACTGGAAGCAGCAATGCGTGCAAACGCTTATGGACGTGATCGAAATTTGCATCACGAATCAGAGCGTGTTGGTACATGAAGTATTGGAGCAAGAATTACTGGATACCACTTTTGCCCATTCCGTGCATGCTCCCATTGCCACTCCTGGAACGGTGACAACTCAACTTGGTAGTGCAAACTCGTCGTCGGTACCACCCGTATCGTCGACCCCAGCTGCACCACTCGCGTCTTCGTCATCTTCGGACTCTCCATTGCCAGCTCGGCAAGGAGGTGTCTTTCGCGTGAACTTGGAAAATATCGTGTGGAGCGACCAAACCCCTGCAAGCGTGAACCTTTCAGATGACAAGGACAAGTCCCCGCCAAGAAGTGTTCTTCCTGCAATTCAAGTGCGATTTTCTCTTGTGCGCGATATGCGGGCCATCCTGAGGTTTCTTGTCACAAGCGGTGATGCTGTAGTCTCGACGTCGATCCTTATCATGCTACGAAGGCTTGCTGTATCGTTTCTGGATATGCGATTTGCATTGGTTAGCTCGAATATGGTTGACTGTCTTTTATTTCTGATGCGACAGCCCCCAAGCCCAACCCAGCCAACCGCTGGATCAACACTTTCTGCTGGAGAAATGAAGACCGAATCGACAAACGATGCAATGCGGGTTCGAATGGCATGTGTGCCATTGTTCATCTACCTTCTCGACTGGCTGGAATCGGTCGAAGGACGAACTGTGTGGTGCGGCCTCGAGGAGCACTTGCGATTGATTTTGAATGGGGAAGGCTCTTTTTCAATTGGCTTTTTGGAACTCATGATGGAATATTATTTTGACCCGACGTGGTGTCTGGGAGTCCAGCAGAGTATTATCATGAACGATCCGTCCAAGAAAGAATCATTTCTATTCCCAATATCCTCGGCATCTGCGTTGCTGACACGAAGTTTGTCCTTCCATGAAAGCGGAATTTTGGTTGCAGCGGATGATGGGCTTCTTTCTGCTGGGGCTCTTGGTGTAAACGGAGATGTCAGTGGATTAGGAGCGGGTGGGGCTAGCACAAGCAGTATCAATGGACTTCATGCATGGATCAAGATGGCTAGCCAGTTTGTTGGAAAACGATTAGCGTTATCTTGGGAGAAGCGAGTCTCTGTCATCCAAAGGACAGCTATTCGTAACTTGACTCTCGCGTCCTCCACGTCACCCTTGCCAACGACCAGTAAACAAGACGACTCTCAGCAAGGAGTGATTTTAACCGTCGCCGAACTTTTTGATGATGGTGTTAGTGGTATATTGAATCTTCCGCTGCGAGGTATGTTGCCATTTTTGCCCAGTTTATTGGGGAAGAGCAGTCCGCATTTTCGAGAAAAGGTTCTCATGGATATCAACGTCAAGCTCAAGACGGACGAGGAGCTCCAACAGCAGCTATTACTCATGAAACGAGGTTGGGCTGAATCATTACTTGAGCTGTCGCTCGCCTGCGCTCACTCTACAGATGAAGATGATGCTAGCAATGAACAGGCACAGGCAGAAAACACGCAGCGAGGTCGTGCTTACAGCTTTGACGCTAAGCACACGGGTGAAGATCTCGTGTTAGATACCGTTGTCTCTCTTCTGTGTACTGCTATGGGCAATGTGCGTGGTTGGAGATCGTTTACGGATTTAATATCTGCACTCAAGATCATTCGGCTGAAGTATGATGCAATAGTGCGAGGAGGCACAGTATCTCCGCCAACACTGTTGCCAGTCTTCATTGCTAATTCGGAACTCTATTGTCGAACTCTGGATTGGTTGTCACGCGTCGCTGGGATTGTTTTGCAGCGAATGTCAAGAACCCGCACAATTTTGTCGCGTGTGTTGGCTGAAAACGTGCAAAAAGTACTGTATCTGGTGTTGGAAACCTTGCTGGCATTACCCCTGAAGGCCACTACGCGCAGTCTGCCGGTGGCATCATCTGCGTCGTCGCTACAGAAGATGGGCTCAGGTTGTGTCTTGTCTGAAGCACAGCTATTCCTGCTCAATGCTGTTCTGGATATGAACTCAAGGCTGATCGCAAGTACACACCAGCTGCACCGTCTAGGTCTTGTGCCTGGTTTGCAAATCCTCTTACGATCTCTGCCTTACGTATCATCTCAGGAAATGATGGAGCGAACTGTTGTTGTTCTCGTTGCAGCCTTTCAACAAGAGATGAGTTCTATTGCTGGTATTCGAATCTACGAAACTGTGCCAACACGAGACATTTTCCTTAGTGCTCTTGTTTGCCTTCGTCGGTCCTTACTAGTACAAGAAGATGAATCCCTTCTTGGTTCCCTACGAGTGCTGACACTTCGGACCAGCACGTCTGGATTGTTTACTGAAGAGCTTCAATCTGCTGGGCTCACCGTACAATATTTGAGTGATGCAACTGAAGAAGAAGCCGTGCTTGCTGTGCTAGATGCATTGGCACTCGCGATTAACGAGGCAGAAATGCATGAGCGAGAAGAGGAAGCTGATCTTGTTCCGTATTTCCCGATTGCAAAGGAGTTGCGGTATCTAAATCGTCATCAACTCCAGCAAGATGGCGACAGCTCGAAGGTGCTTCATCAAACAAGCAGCGGCATGAGCGATTCTGCTGGAGACGGTTCAAGTGACGCCCATGAAGATGTGTTGTGGGCAGCGCTGGAGGTTGAGGAGAATCGCATGATGGAGACTGTCCGGAACGTTGCTGACCGAGAGACCCAGCGAATGACTGTTGGAAAGGATGCTGTCGCGGTGTATAAGGAGGAATGGAGTACGCGATTATGGGTCAAGCAAGAAATCACTTTCCGCTCGCAGTATCAACATCATGCATTTGCTTCTGAGGACCCAGAGACGTTGAAAGCATTGCAAAACAGCTTGGTGTACCGTTTAGGGCGTTATGAAACCCCACAACCTGGTCGCATTCGTCGCTCATTGGCTGTCGATTTAGATTCTTTGCCAACGAAGCCTGGTGATGAACACGCAAAGGGTGTTGATAGCGTGCCTTCAAGTGGCCGTGAAACTCGACGCCGACAGCTATCGTTATCTTTGGAGCTACTTCACGGGATCGAAGGTAGCGATACTCCACATAGTACTGTGAACAATGAGGAAAGTGAATTATTGCTGGAAAGAGTTGGTCGAGTTGTGGCCGAGCAAAGAGGTGGTGAGATTCAAGATATCACGACTGACTGCGACCAAAGCGAGCGAAATCAAGCAGCCATGAGTGAAGATCAGAGACCTTCGACTGAAAATTCAGACGAGGGTGTGCCAATGGAACAGGTAATCGAAGACCAAAATGCTATGACAGAAGAAGAAAAGCGCGTCGATCGAGATAATTCAACTCGAGTTCCACCATCAACTATGTCTGCAGTGTCTGCCTCCCAGACTTCGTGGCATCTTGACATGGAGCGATACTACGAAAAAGGCCTGGATCCTGGAGAGGGAATTGCGATTTCCCCCAAAGATCAAGTTCTTGCTACAGCGACATGTCGACGTGTGATCCCAGAAGGTATGGTGTATGGTGATCTATTCTTTTGCAACAAGCATCTGGTGTTTGAGCCGCATCAATCAAGATCAATGGTTTTGGATCCCACTGCTGGGACAAGTAGCGACATCGGTAGCAACGCAGTCGATGAAGCTGCTCCAGGTTTGCATCGCTGCTGGCGCTGGAAGTATCGCCACATTGCTGCGGTGTATCTCCGTCGCTACCGACTCCGTGATTCAGCTTTGGAAATATTTCTCCGCGATGGAAGTAACCACTTCTTGGACTTTCCTCATGCTGTCAAGCAACAGCGCAATGAGCTGGTACGGTTTTTGTACTCCTTTCTTCCTCGGAATATACCAAAACAGTGGCCCGGCCGTGGTTTACCACTGTTGGGTCCTGTCACGAAGGCATGGCAGACGCGACAGATCAGTAATTTTGAGTATTTGATGGCACTGAACACATTTGCGGGTCGAAGCTTCAACGATCTGACCCAGTACCCCGTTTTCCCATGGGTACTGAGCAATTATGAAAGCGAAACCTTGGATTTGAGTGATCCTCACAATTTTCGAGACCTTTCAAAGCCTATGGGCGCGTTAAATGCGACTCGCCTCGAGGAATACTGGGAGCGATATCATTCATTCGATGATCCAGTGATACCCAAGTTTCTGTATGGATCGCATTATTCTACGTGCGCGGGTGTGGTGTTGTTTTTTCTCTTTCGTCTGCAACCGTTTGCGGAACTCCACAAGAAGATGCAGGGCAATGGTTTCGACCTCCCGGATCGCCTGTTCTCGTCTATTCAAGAGACATGGCGAATGTGCAACTCACAGATGTCAGAGGTGAAGGAACTGACTCCGGAGTTTTACTGCAATGCAAACTTCCTCAAGAATGTAAACGATTTTGCGTTGGGCAAGCGACATGACCAACGTGTGGTAGATGACGTACAACTTCCGCCTTGGGCCAAGACGCCTGAAGAGTTTGTCACCCTTCATCGTGCTGCGCTTGAGAGCGAGCTCGTGTCTCAACATTTGCACGAATGGGTGGACCTCATCTTTGGCTTCAAGCAGCGTGGTAAAGCCGCTCTGAAAGCGAACAATGTATTCTATTACCTGACGTATTATGGCGTCGTGGATCTGGATCTTGTTGAGGATCCATTTTTGAAAGAGTCCATGGAGTTGCAAATTGCACATTTCGGACAGTGCCCCATGCAACTATTCGGTACTCCTCACCCGAAGCGAAATGCCCCGATCCCTGTCAAGCGGGCTCAAGTGAGTACCGGTGGTATGAATATGCCATCTCCCATTCTTGGTTCACCCAATGCGTCTGTGGTGACAAGTCCCGGCCCCAATAGCGTCTCGTCTGCAAGCTCGACCCCAGCCAGTAACAGCAACAGCGCCAATAACACAAATATCGCACGACCTTTGTCTCTTGCATTCCGCGACCCATCGCTGATTGCACAAGAGCGACGAAGAAAGTGGAGCCCCGCATTGGAGGTGAAACCACTAGTCAGATCAACAATTCGATTGATAAAAATATTCCCAGATCGATTTCTGAGTGTATCGGAATTGGGTGTCATCGAGATGTATCACTGGAAATTAGTGCCGAAGCCTCAGCCGTCCCCACCACAGTCAGCAGCTCGACTGTCTGAAAGCGAATTAGCTGCGAGCGTATCCCAAGATGTGACAGATAATCAAACGCCCGCAGCGAAATTGGAAATATCTGACAAAGAATCATCGATGAAGCGGCCTGTAGGTATGGATTCTATAAAGACCACTGAGAGCGACTTGGAAAATACGACGAGTGGACCCAAAATGTCTCCAGCGACGAGCTCATGGTTGCTGGAAGCAGTGCGAGACGACACACCGTTTGATTTTGTTCCTCGAATTCCAGTCTTTGAAGAACCGTTAGATCAAGCAGAGCTGGATGTTCGTATCGCTCGATCTCCGCTGGCAATATCACTAAATGGCCGTTTGCTTATATCGGGTGGAGCGCGAAATGGAGCTCTTCATTTACGTCTACTGGACCTTGATAATGGCCATGTCATCGGTAAAGCGAGTGTGATTGGACACGATGATGCAGTTACTTGCTTCAGCGTTGATAAATGGACGTATAATGCACCGCCAGGGAGCCAGGATGAAGAAGAATTGCTACTTTCTGGATCGAAAGATGGCTCGCTGGCTGTATGGCGCCTGTCGCACATCAAGCAAGACTTGCTATTCCGCCTCCCTCGTGTGTCATCAAGTCCACTGCTCGTTCTACGGGGCCACATGGGCGCCATTGTGGACTGCAACGTTAGCACTTACCTGGGAGTTGCGGCTTCTTGCTCGAAATACCATGGTATTGTGCATTTTTTGCATGAAGATGGCCAAGTAGCCTTTACATTTGCGCCAGCCAAGCCCATTTCATCAGCAGTTATCATTAGAAGCCATTTGTCTCATGTGCGCGTGTCGATCAAGGGATTTGTGCTTGCGGTTACCAGGAGTATCACTTCTAGAATGACGCCAACGGATTCCGAGACAACCGAGAAGCGAGAAACTGAAGTGATTTCTTGCTCGTATCAGGTTTTCAATTTGAGCGGAGTGCTTGTGCATGAACAAGAGTTTGACACCGGAGACGACGTACTGGATGTTCAGCTCTCGGCTGAAGGTGACTTGATTATTTGGACGCTGTCGCCCGGGACCATTCGAATCTGTCGCCTTGAAGAGTACGTTGCAGTATTGACACCTCAGTGGCTGCGTCTTTTCATGCTAACTTTGTGTTGTTTGTTTGTTACTAGCTTTACCGTAGTTCAGGAATATTCTCCTCCGCCCAATGTGACGTCCGCGATGACGGCGCTTTCGATTGGCCCGAAAGAAGCGGTGATTGTGATTGCATCAGGACATGCTGATGGCACTGTGGTGCTGCAGTTGCTCCCGGACGCTGATGGATCTGTATCTTTCCTCACGAGTGTACGGCGAATGCTGGGCGTGAACGCACGATTGAAAATGGTCCGAGGAACCGTGCAGCAGGCGCAGAATTTGGCCATGACAACACTGGGAAGCGCTAAGGCAGTGACCAGCACTGCGCGAGATATCGCAGGCGAAGCACTCGGTGAAGCAAAATCCATGGTGCGTGGGCTCTTCAGCTATCTACAGAAGCAGAGCCAAGGGTAGAGTGGAGAAGACAGCACGCGGGTGATGCACAATGCGTTTGATAGCTCGCATTATTTATCAGGAGTGACCAGTTTAAGGCTTGCGAGGGTTTCGTAATTTGCCTAAAGAAGACGTGACAAATAGTATTGTGTGAGCACTCATAATCACAACAGAAGCACATGGAGTTCTTACCGATCAGTCGTCGAGCGGCACGGGGAAGCGCAGGCGAGAAACCTGTGACAACGTCGCTCGGGGGAGGTACGTGGTATTCGAATGATTGTGAAACGCAGATGAACGCCACGATATTCAGGAACACGAGCAGCGCCATGATGTAGAAGATGTACTCCAGATAGCCATCGTTCAGGTCGCTTGTGACCCAGAAGGAGAAAATGCTGTTGAGGGCACCTGCGACAATGTATCCAAGCGTCGTGGTCAGCAGGTTTAGCGCCTGGCAGACGCTTCGCATGGACTCCGGCACTTCCGAATAGAAGAGATCGTACGCTACATGCAAATAGAGTCAGTACGAAGAAATGGGTACCTCTTGGCGAGCAGCAAACATGACAACGTACAAGAGATGCTGGTGAGAATTTCGCTGATTCCGATCAGCACGTACTGCGGGGTTTGCCACCAGACACTGATCGCAGACATGGGCAGCGCTTCAGCCGCATCGGCGCAATTCGAGATCAAGCCATCGCCCAAAAGCGCTTCTTTCTTGCGGATCTGCTCGAGCCAGCCGGCCACGAGCATGGCCAGCAACGAGAAAACGAGTCCCGTGCCGATCTTGCGCAGAAGCGTAGGCTCGATGCCGATCGCCCGCATCATGGGGTACACGCATTTGTCAAAGATCGGGATGAACACAAGGATGACGCCCGTGTCGAGGATGTTGAGCATGGCCGAAGAGATCAGCGTGGGCTGCACTGCCGTCGGGTCCGCGCGCAGGTCCATCTGACAGCCTTGTAGCACAAAGTTGGAGCCCTGCTGGCCGTAAACGGCCCAGAAGATGATGATGATGCTCAAGTACGGCGACAGACGCATAACCTGCGAGACGTCCTTGACCTCAGCCGCCGTGAACGATCCGCCCTTGGCACGCGTGGCGAAGCGCAGCCAGTCAGTCGAATTGCCGGAGAAGATGAGCACGATGGTGCCGTACAGGACTGCGAACGCGCCCGAGAGAGCAAAGGTCATGTGCCAGAATGTATCGTCCACGAAGTACGAGACGGTGGTGAGGAGAATGCCCGGCAGGAACGCGAGGCCGCCGCTGAGCACGAGCTTACCGCGGAACGAGTGCGTTCCAGCTTCGCCCAGAATCGCGAAGAACGTGCTCAGTGCGCTGCCCTTGGGCGGCAGGCGACGGTAGCGGCTCTTGCCGCCGTAGAACACGAGAAAAGCGAGCACGAATACGGCCGACGGGATCAGGAACGAGGCGAAGAAGCCGTAGTCCTGCGAGATGTAGGGCGGGATGCCGTTCACGGCCAGATTCGTGAGCACGCCGTAGCTAAAGGTCGCGCCGATATTGATCGCCCAATAGAACCAGTTGAAGAAGCTGTCCTTCTCGGCGCGCTGCTCCGGGATCTCGATGTTGAACTGGTCGGCGCCAAGCACGACGACGTTGGGCTTGATGCCGCCGGCGCCGAACGCCACGCCACCGAAGAGTCCGAGCATGAAGAGCGGCATGGACGACACGCTCGGCAGAGACGCGATCACGCACAGCGCCAGACCGGACAGATAGAGCAAGCAGAAGCACACGATGCTGCATTCAAAGCCATTGGCAATCAGCTTGACCGTCCCTGCATGATCTCATGACAGAGTGCAACACGTACGTTTGGAAGCGGCCGAGGTACTTGTCGGCCACGTAGGCGCCGATGAGCGGCGTGAGGTAGGACAGCGACGTGAACGCATTGTTGAGCTCAGTTGCCAGCACGCTGTTGATGCCCAGGTTCTTGCGGAAGAAGATCGGCAGCGAGCCCGTGAGTCCGTAGTACGCCAGGCGCTCGCAGAACTGGCATACAAGACGCAAGACATGAGCTTAAGGCCCCTCCTGAGAACAGCGGAGCAGATCCAAGGCCACACGCACCTCCGTGACGAGAATGAACGAGCAGACGTTGATGATGATGGACTTGTGGGGCTTGACGGCGTCCACGGCTGAGCGCGTGACGGGCAGCAGACTCACGGTCTCGCCTTCGCTCTTGGCCAGCGCGTTGCTCTTGGCCATGGCTTCTTCTGGGGACAGGGCTCCGGGGTCGGTCTCTTCGGGAGACTGCTGCTGCTCCTCTGTTGGCTCCTGCCGCTCTTTCTCACTGGGGCGTTGGATCTCGAGTGAGTCCATGCCGGAGGAATGATGCGTGTCATCGACCCCGTCCGTGCACGCCAGAAGTGCCTGCGTTAAGGTCCAGAAATGAGGAAAAGACGCTAAATCCGTTCAGATAAGCCTACTTTAGTGTGATAAACTTCAATTCGGAACATTCCAAGAGGTTGATTGGCTGAACACATGATGACGCTGCCGATCGATGACGAAAAGCTGAGTTTTACAAAACAGGGTATAAACGGTTTAACTGAATGAAATCTAGGTACTGTACAGTAGTATTTCGAAACCAGTAGCTGTTATATGATATATAACATAACAACATCGTTTTGTTCGTTATTAACGTGTGTTCACAGCCTTCAGAATTCCACGGAGTTGTCCTTCCTTTCTCTCTCTATTGCACGACTTCCATCAGTGTCCAGCACTACGCTCCTCAAGCCAAATGAAGAATGATCTGTTGGCTCCCATGGGGCGATCGCTGACCTTCCACCCGCAGGATCCAGCCAGCACCCAACTCCACGTCTTCTCAGATGCCCACGACAAGATTTCTGGACCTCGCGGCACCTCCAGAACCGCTTTCACGTGAGATCTGATGGTCTGTCGTCTTCTCCTGAATGCACAAAAGGATGCGCTTTGCCTGAACCCAACCGGCCGTCTGCGAAAATGCAGTGACTGGCAGGATCTCAACCAGTACAGTATGTACCAATGCAGATCGAACGTTAAGGCGCATTCAATCAGTCAGTCCATCCTCTCACCACGATGAGCTCGTTCTCGCTCTTCTGATCGCTCGACTGCATGTCATGGCCAAGTGCATACAGAACGCACACGTACACTTTACCGCAGCGAGAGCGCCTCTGTAGGCGCCATTCTCCCCTCTTTCTGAATGCGTGCTACAGTATTACTAACTGGAGAAACGTGGTCTTGACCCAGATCTCGTGTTGCTGGAAGGAGGTCCATCCGTCGGAAGCGCAGCCCTGCCTGCCTGCATGCAGTCAGCCTACACCTATGCATACTGTAGACGTGCATGCAAATCGAAGGCCACTGCGTGGATGGGCCGCGCAGTCAGATCAGCCAGGAATGGGCCCGCTTGAAGCCAAGCTTGAAGCTGACTGCCGTGGTCGAATACTTTTGACTCGTGGCTGTTTTCTGTGTGTTTTCTCAAATTAATTTCTCCCCGAGGCACTGGAATGAGGCCAACGTGGCACAAAATCCCGCCTCACTTTATACATCATCCGCCGGTGACTTGGGTTTTGTATGCACGTCATGAATATTCGGTCAATACTTTTGGCCACAGTAATCGTGCGGTACGATTGGCTGTGGCATTGTAGTTGTGGGTGCCCAGGAGCTACTGTGCGCCCATCCCCTCGCTCCATCCACAAGGACTCGGTCGCGCCGCCGCCGTCTCTCTGCAGCCCATTGGATGGAGCGATGCTTCTTCTTTTTCCCTCACGAGATTGGTCGCTTTCTCTCTCAGATGCTCGCCCCATCACTCGTTCTCCTTAGACTGACGGCCCAAGACCTCACTCTTCAATTCGACCACTAGAAGACGCGTGAGACCATGCAGTCGCCGGGCAAGAACGACAAGCTGATCCAGGAGCAGGAGGGCGCGCTGGAAGACGGCATCCCGGAGGAGATCTGGGCCGACATCAAGGCCAACGAGACGTTCATCTACGCCGGGCTCATGTTCTGCAACGGTTCGGTGCTCTGGGCCTACTACTCGTGCCTCTCGGCGCAGGACTTCTACACGGACAAGTTCAGCAACTCGGGCCTGGACTTTTCGTTCCTCACGACGCTCGTGACCTCGTGGCCCATGGTCGGCGGCGTGCTGCTGCAGATGGTCACGGGTCTGGACAAGTCGCTCAGCCAGTCGTTCCGCGTGCACGCGGGCTACTCGATCTTCGTGCTCATGGCCAGTCTCATCATGATCTTCTCGGGCATCAACTTCTCGAGTGAGAAGACCGGAGGCGTGCTCGTCTTGGTCTGCTTTGGCGTCATCGGCTTCGGTAACTCGCTCGCTGAAGCCACGTTCTACCACCTCGCGGCGCTCTTCCCCGTGCCCAAGTTCAGTAACGCCGTGCAGATCGGCAATGTCTGCGCCGGTATCTTCAACATCACGGCCAACACGATCATCCGACTTGCTGTGGGCGGCGTGCACGCCACGGGCAGCTCCACCAAGACGAGCTTCTACTTGTTCTTCAGCCTGCTCATCATCGTGCTCTTCTGCGCCTTCTACGTCTACCGCAGGATGATCAGCCTGCCGTGCATCCGCTTCTTGCTGGAACGCAACGACAAGGCCACGGCCGAGCACTCTCACGATTCCGCTGCCCAGCGCCTGAGCCACATCTACGAGGTCTTCAAGATCATCTGGGTGCCTGCCATCGCGCAATTCCTCATCTTCTTCGTGTCGCTCTCGGTCTTCCCGGGCTTCGGCTGCTCAGCTTGGAAGAACTACTCGGGCGCGCCGTACAGTGAGGAGGCGCACCCGACCACGGCGATCTGGTACTGCTCCCCTGGTATCATTGGCAGTTACAACTACGGCGACTTCTTCGGTCGTATCATCTGCACGGCCGCGGTGTACAAGCTGTTCACGATGAACCTGTCACTGGGACTCACGATCCTGCGCTTCGCGTACATTCCGCTGCTGCTCATGGGCGTGGCCGGTACGTCGGTCTACGCCTTCGGCTACAACAGCACGGTCTGGTCGCTGGTGTACAACGTGATCCTGAACTTCACCATTGGTCTCTCGAACGGTCTACTCTCGACCGTGACCATGGGTGTGGCTCCGCGTATGCTGAAGCCAGAGAATCGCGAGACGGGCGGCGCCATCATGGTCTTCTTCCTGTTCTTCGGTATCGCCACGGGCTCCACGTTCGGCTTCTTGGTGAGCGACAACGGCTGGTTTGGCCTGTAAGAGGCTTATGTGTAGCTCCTAAGCTGCAGGACTAAAGAATGCCTACGTAACTCACTTGGAAAAGTCTTTTGCTTTCTGTCGCTGTGCTTGCGTCGTGGTATTGCCATCTATCTAATCGCAACTCAGTGCAAACCGATCAGAGCGCAAGGTGGAGCCAGTGATGCCAGTTGAATCAAGTACTCCAGGCTCAGTACGATCGAAGCAAATGGGTGCACAGTCACTCAGGATGAAGCGCACACATCCGATATGCCACCCGCCGGTTTGCTGTCACGTTTGTTATCAGATTTGATGTGGGTCAAATAGTTTGCTCAAAATCCGTAATATACACACAAACTTAGCTAAATTACCATAGGTCACTCTGTCGAGGTGGAGTCACTATCTGACTTGAATGTTGCACGAAGGTCGCTGCCCGCCCTGCGGATTTCCGTGACCACTCAAGTCTCGGCCTCAAAGCGATCAGCAGCATGTTCCAGCTCCGTCGCCTCATGGGCTCCATGCGCCTCTCGGGCGGCAATGTGACCGCCGTCCCTCGCCGCGGCATCGAGGAGTTCTTCCCCGTGCAGACCTCGGCCGGCGAGGGCGCCAAGATTGGCAGCCTTACCAAGGTGCCGGCCAACGTGGGCAACAAGCCCGTGGTCGTGGGCGGCGACTGGAAGGCCTGGATGCTGCGCGAGAAGAGCACAGACGACCTGCACAAGCTCTGGTACGTGCTGCTCAAGGAGCGCAACGCGCTGCTTACGGAGCTCCAGCAGTGCCGCTCCAAGAACCTCATGATGCCCAACCCAACGCGACGAGTCAAGGTACGAGCTCCTGGCTTCTTGCGGACGAAAGAGAGCCATGCACTGATAGCGCTGTTGTCTATAATGCCTCTAGGTCAAGAAGTCCATGGCGCGCATCAAGCTCGTGCTTCACGAGCGCAGTCAAATCTACCAGGAGAATCTGGCCAAGAAGCAGGCTGCCGCTGAGCAGGCTGAAGTCTCGGCCGAATAGATTTTATGACCCTCAAGCAACGCGCAATATAGTACACAGCAAGAATGCCAGTCGTCTTGCGGGCTCTCCCTGGCGCTTGGTGTTCGAGCAGGACTCGCGTCTTGTGGTCCGTCAGCTGTTTGTCCACATTCGTAAAACTCTCAGTCCCAAGTGCTGTCGTAGATATCACACGCATTCGCATGGGCCACCGCTCGCAGGCCCAGCCGCATGACGTCGCTTCATCTGATTGCCCAGCCACACGGCCTGAGACTTACTGTACCCAATATGTGCTGATAACTTCATACTTTGCTGCACAACCTGGAAACAGCAGCACACCAAGCGGGCAATCGATCGATCATGCACGCAAAGGGGAGCATCGTGGGCTGTTCCTGCCACTCTTTGACACGCGTCAGCTCGAGCTGCCACGTGATTATCGCACATCATTCGATTAGTCCAAGTCCGCCACTTTGACACATAGGAAATCGCGCAGGCTGCATCCCACACGCCGTCGAGGCACATCAAGAGCACGCTGCTCCTTGCAATCTTCCTGCTTCTAGCTCCAAGCCAGTACAGGCAGAATCCAGGCGCATCTAGACCTGGATCTGGAGCCACATTAAACTCACTCGACACACAACGCGGATTCTCGACTGGAAGCGTGAACTAGAGGAAATGCGCAATCCCCAACTGCAACATGCCCAGAGGTGACGTCACGCGCTCGCATGCGCGCATTGGCCCAGCCAATAAACTAGAAAGGCCCTGCTTCAAATCCAGATGCAACTGGATGTCATCGAGGGAGGCCCACTCCGCGAGCCTCCAAGCGATCTGGGTGGCTGGCTGGCCTCAATGTGCACGGACCTGCTGGCTCCAAGTATGCGCCACGCCAGCCTGATCCAGGCCAGAGAGAGGCAAGCACGAGCGCACCACAAACTCCTTCCTCCGCTGTTCCGTTTCCTTCCGCTCGCTGTGCTTTGTGCTCTTCCCATCACGCGCTCATACAAATTGGATGCACACGAGCACTCCGTCACGCGTACACAGTCAGCCCCATGCGCTGCGGGCCAACCAGAGCGCCATGGAGGGCGCATGTCTAATCCCCCGGGCTTCCCATCGAGATGCCATGCCGTCGTCACTATCATGCGGGGCCACCAAGCTGTGGCGCCGGGTGTGACGTCATGCGCGTCACCCAATCCAGCACATGCCAATGGCTCGCGCCATTAGGGTTGCTGTTGGCCCGTCATTTGTCCCATACGGTCATCCCCTACGAAATGTGACAGAGCCAGATTCGCACTTTGAATCTGGCGGTCCTTCGCTCTGATTGGCGGATTCGTTCTTGAACCTTCACCCAGCGCGTCATCTCTACCAACTCAATACCGGTACGCTACACTTGGGGTTTGTATTCAAACTGCGGGCTGCTTGGGTTTTACCAAGCGACGGTTCACGCGTTGAACCGCGGTCCCGTCCGCCTGGCGTGCCATCGTTCATTCCCCAGCTGGAACGACGAGCTGCTTGCAGTTGAAGTAGCCGCCGCCAGTGCGCGCATTGGGCTGGAGGGAAACCACCGCAGCCACTGCTCATTCCCGGATCCGC
This sequence comes from Elongisporangium senticosum, assembly GCA_023335835.1. NCBI lineage: Eukaryota > Oomycota > Peronosporomycetes > Pythiales > Pythiaceae > Elongisporangium > Elongisporangium senticosum. Next base: position 38,372 of record JAADVQ010000027.1, on the reverse strand, counting down.
CGCCGTGTGCGTAAGAAGACCCCGCAAGAAGCAATCAGCAAGATGGCCGAACTCAAGAGCCGATCCATGAGCCTGGGCCGCGGCATCGACCTCGACCTGCAGGTGCGTCCGTCTACAGATGCGCAGCGCATCTCTCGCGCTCTTGCGGTCTCTCTTACAAGGTGATGAGGGTACTGAAGAGTCTTGCTTCTTGTTGATAGATGGACGAAGTCATCTCGCTGATCAAGGCCACAAACCTTTTTAACGATGAATTGATCACCAAGGAGGTCGAATGGTTTTACGGCCCGCTCGGCCTTCACGACTTCTACTTCTCGGGCCAGTCGGCGTCCGTGATCGCACAACACATTCAGAGTCTGATCGCCGCCAAGCTCATGTCCAAGGCCTCTGGCAAGGCTATGGATGTGAAGCTCGAGCAAGAATCCGAAAAGGGCGCATTCTTCGCGGCCCGCAGCAACGTGCAGGGCGACGCTATCACCAACACGCGCGTGGCGCAGAAGGAACGCGGCCCGACCGAGGTGGAGAACCTCGAGCGCCGCATTGAGAAGCAGTACTTGAGCGGCAAGACCGAAGACATTGGCGATGGTGTCAAGGCTGGCTACCAGCATCTATCGGCCGAGACCGAAGCTGCCAAGGGACGCACCTACCGCCTTCAGTGCTACCGATCGAGGTAAGATCTTTTGTTACAATAACTTGGTGGAATTATGTCGCTGACGATATCGCGCTTCATTATCTCAGAGGCGTTCTCGACCCGGAGGTCGTGCCGTACCACGTGCGCATGTACTTCATGCAGGAGCCAGTCTACGCTCACCCGAACCCGGCAGTGAACGAAACCGATATCAACGTTGTCGGCGACAAGACTTTCCTCAGTCGTGCTGGGGACCGCCTCAAGGAGGTCTACCAGACGGTCATGAACCAGGCCGTGGGTCAGATGACGCCTGCCTTCCACAGTGAAGTTTGGCTTGAGCCCGATAACACCAAGATGGCCCGCCTCACGATTGCCTACAAGAATGGCGCTACGCACAGCTACTTCTCCAGTATTGCTGATGTTTACCGCCAGCACGGTCTCTTCTCGATGCGCAAGTACGCTGAGTTCTTCTCGAACGGGATTGTGATCTACACTTTCTACCTGCAAATGCTCGACAATCCGTCTCGTGGCGTCGGTACCTTTGAAGAGCGTTTGGATGCTGTCGTGGATGACGCATCGCTTCACTTTGTGCTGCCGCGCACTTCGCTGACCCCCATGCTCACCGACAACCTGCTCACGCCCCAGCAAATCTCGTACGCGTACTCCGCTTGGAAGTTTACGTTCCACTTCATGCACCGCCTCCCTGAAGCTTACACGGTCGTGGCTGATTCTCTGCGTGAGCGCGATCCTTCGGCCTTTGCTCGCCTTGAGCAGTTGCGTTCGACCATGAAGCTAAATACCTACACGGAATCGCAGATCTTGGACCACATTCTCTCGTCGGCGCACATTGTGAAGATCCTGTACGAAGAGTTCAAGGCGCTTCACTCACCCAACGGCAAGAAGAACGTTGACCCAGCTGTGACTCTTTCGACGCTGCGCAAGTCGATTGTTGCGGAGCAGACGTTGTCCATTTTCACTCTGTTCCACAAGTTCAACGTGCACATTCAGAAGACGAACTTCTTCAAGAAGGACAAGGCTGCACTTGCATTCCGCATGGATGGTGGTTTCCTCTCCAAGACTGAATTCCCGGATGAGCCGTTCGCTGTTATCCTCGTCATCGGCTCGGAGTTCCGCGGTTTCCACGTGCGATTCCTTGATATTGCTCGCGGTGGTATCCGTATGATTCGCTCGTCGCATGCGCAAGTGTACCTGAACAATGCATCTTCGCTCTTCGATGAATGCTACGGCCTTGCGTCGACGCAGCAGCGCAAGAACAAGGATATTCCTGAAGGCGGCTCCAAGGGTGTGATTTTGCTCAACCAGGCGCATCAAGATAAGGCTGATATTGCGTTCCGTAAGTACATTGATGCCTTGATGGACATCATGCTTATGAAGACCGGCCCAGAAGACATTCTTTTCCTGGGTCCCGATGAAGGCACTGCCCACGTCATGGATTGGGCCAGTGAGTACGCCAAGTCGCGTGGATACTCGTACTGGAAGGCTATCACCACCGGCAAGTCTGCCACTCGTGGTGGTATTCCTCACGACGAATACGGCATGACGACTCACAGTGTGCGTGAGTACGTTGTCGGCATTCAGCGCAAGCTCAACCTTGGTGCCAACGGCGAAATCATCACGAAGGTGCAGACCGGTGGCCCCGACGGTGATCTTGGCTCCAACGAGATCAAGATGAGCCCGCAGGAAAAGACCATAGCTGTGGTTGATGGTTCGGGTGTGCTGTACGACCCCAAGGGTATCCACCGTGAGCAGCTTGTCGCCCTTGCGGAGGCTCGCAGCCCCATTTCGGGATTTGACACCTCGAAGCTGTCCAACGAAGGTTACTCCGTCCTTGTTGGTAACAACGATTTCAAGCTGCCCAGCGGCGAAGTGGTTGAGAACGGAACCGAGTTCCGCAACCTGTACCACCTGCGTCCGGCTTTGACAGCGGACTTTTTTGTCCCTTGCGGTGGCCGTCCTGCTGCTGTGAACCTCAACAACGTTGAGCAGTTCATGTATCAGGCTGATGGTCGCACGCTCCGCTTCAAGTACATTGTTGAAGGCGCCAACCTGTTCTTCACGCAGGATGCTCGCTTACGCCTCGAAAAGGCCGGCGTAATTCTCTTCCGTGATGCCTCGGCCAACAAGGGTGGTGTCACGTCTTCCTCTCTGGAAGTGCTCGCTGCTCTTTCCATGAACGATGCGGAGTTCGCCCAGCACATGCAGGTTGATGCTGCCACCGGCTTGAAGCCCGCTTTCTACCAAAACTACGTCAAGGAAGTGCAGGAGCGCATCGACCTGAACGCTCGTCGTGAGTTCGAGTGCATCTGGAAGGAACACGAACGTACGGGCACGTACTTCTCGATTCTCAGCAACCAGCTCAGTGAACGCATCACGGACCTCAGCGTCAAGATCCAGCACTCGTCTCTGTGGAGCAACACGAAGCTGCGTGAAAAGATCTTCGCCGATGGTTTCCCTGAAATCCTCCTGCAAGTAATCAACAAGGAAGAGCTCCTGCGCCGACTTCCCGAAAGCTACACGCGCGCTGTGTTTGCATCGCAGGTCGCCAGTCGCTTCGTGTACACCGTGGGTCTGAGTGCGCCCGAGTTCGCATTCTACGAGTTTGTTGAAGAGCTCATGGCTGGCACGGCCTAAGCAGATCGCAGTGATGAGCTCTCCTTTTTTTTACATGGAAACACAATAAATAAATGCGCATTTGTCTAGATCAATTCATTTGTCTGTGACGCGAGTAACTACAGTGGTAAGAAGGTTGCTGCTGGTAAGTTCGGTGTGATGTACGAAGTGCATGAAAGACACCCAACGCGCATGCGACAAAGATCATTACTTCAACCCTACGGACTCAGTATGTTGTTTGCCGTGTGGGCGGGAAAGAAGACGTCGGAGGGAGGACGTTAGAGCGCGTTCATTGCCAACTTTCATGTACGTCCGCGCTCTCTGCATGCAGTCGATCGTCCGCCGTGCTCGAACGCAAGCGTCGCGCTCGACTATGGCCCTTCTATACTGACGTGATTTTAACCTCTAACAGTGACAGTTCCCCACTCACCCACATGTTAACACTCCCGCCCTGTCTATGAAGCAAGGGAACACAACCCACCGGCAACAGTCACCACAGTTGATTATCAGCATGGAGCCGTCCACCGCCTCGTCTTCCTACGCGCTGTCCAGGGCCGAGCTCTTCTCGTTCAAGAGCGTCATGCGCGCCGCCTCCACGGACGACGATTGCGTGCGCTGGTGCCAGCAGGCCGGGCTGCTGCGCGCTCAGATGCACTGCCCCAAGTGCGACCGCGACATGAAGCTGCACATTCGATCGCACCGCTGGCGCTGCTCACGTAAAGGCTGCGCGCTGGAGCGGTCCGTGCGCACGGGTTCGATTTTCTCGGACAGCAAAATGACCATCTCGGACTGCGTGCTGCTGCTGCTGCTCTGGAGCGCTCGGACGTCCGTGACCGTGGCCGCAGAATGGGTCGAAGTCAGTGTGCCCACGGTGCTCGAGTGGTTCAACCTCTGTCGCGATATTTGCGCCAGAGAGATGCAGGTCTTCGACAACAACAACAACTACAGCCACGACCCACAGGTATGCGACAAACTACTATCATGCTAGTGTTCTCATGGAGCCTGATTGACTCTTGGGCGTAGACCATGCGAGAGCTGAGCAAAGAGCTGGAAGCGCTCTGGCGGACACGGTTCTTCGAGGCCAAGGCCAGCACGCGCGACTTCCTGGAAGGGCTCTCGCTCGCGATCCGAAAGTACTACGCAGTCGTATGATCAGGTGCAGAAGCTGTGTGTTCTTTGGGTGTCAATATATATTTGGTGGTGGTGATGACCATCCAGTGTTGGTCTTGACACTCGATGGCAATTCTAACATTGGTACTATGTGAGCGATATGAGTGGCCGCCGCACTTCGACGAGACTATCGCGATCGCAGCTGCTTCGAGTAGAAGAGAAGGTCTGCTGTGTCACTCTTGCCACGCACGCGATGCAGACATAGAGCCGCTCGGTAAGCCCGATGCGCTGCTCCACGTCGTGTTTGCTGGCGCAGGCTCGACAGACCCAGTGGCTACAGAGGTGGCAGAACTGTTTGGGTCGCATCAGCAGCTTGAACGTGCTGCTGCAGATGTGACACTGCTCACCGCTACTACTCTCGCTCTCGTCGGGGTACGACACTGGCTGACGACCGAGGCGCCGACGCATGACAATGCGCTCCAGCTTGCGCATGAGCTTCGGGAGCGATCGGTACTCATTCTCGGCATCCTGCGTGACCGACTTGCTGCTATCCTTTGGATCGCGGATGTACTGCGTGGCGAAGACGAAGATATCCGTGTGCTTGTTGTATGGATCCTCCTCGTAGATGAAGCCTGCAAGCGAGTCGCCGCGCTCTGGATTCACGGCGCTGCTGCTTGTAGGCATGGGCTCGTCGCTTTTGGGCTTGAGCGATTGCAGTATCCGACGTGCCGTGCGGGTGACCGGATCAAACTCGACGTAGTCCAGGAACAAGGCCGAGCGTGTTTGCGAGAACGAGAACGGCGTTTGCATCTTAAATGATGCGGTTTTGATACTCAAGTTGGCTTCGGGCGCGCCCGTCGGAACGGACCGCAGGTTCACGCCGAACGCGAATGATTCCTCGTACAGCGCCAACATCGAGGCGTTGAAATCCTCCGTTCGTTTGCTACCAATCACCTGGAAAATCTCGTCGACGCTGCAGGCCACTCGCAGCCGTGCGACCACACTGTAGTCGCTGGGCGACCTGTGCTCTACGAGCTGCTCCTCGGCAGTGGTGTGACGCACAGTCCAGGTCTCTGGGTCCAGGATCATCGTTGACATCTTAGCCACTTGCTGTACGGCACCCAGCGCCATGCCCATGAGGTAGGCTTCATCGCCCACGGCCTCCGTCTCGCACACGCAGAGCAATTGTGCGGGTGATTTGGCCGAGTCCTCATTGCTCGATTCGTCTTCGCCGCGGAAGAAGAGCGTGTTGGAGGCTGGCCGGACGGCCATCTTGGCATTCACAGGCGATCGCTTGACTGGTGAGGCTTGGATTACAGGGTGATTGCAGCGGCTGCAGACGCGAGACTGGGCCTCTTCCGAGCGGCGGCCAGCTCCTGTGCGTCTCATTTGTTGCGTTCGCTCGCTGGAGAATTGAGCAATGATGTGTCATGTGAGACTTGGCGAAGCGGTGTGTCGATGATTGGTGATTGGCTGAAAATAGGTCGTCTCTGCCGTTGTAGGGTTGTTCAGCGTCAGTTGATGATGATGCATACATAATCCAAGTGACTTGGATAGGCCACCTCTTGACTCTGGGCAGATCTTGTTGCGGGAGGTCAAAGAGTACAGTAAGAGGACGCTGGACATAAATTAGGTCATTCAGCGGAGAAAAAGGGCAATATATATACTAGTAGACGTAGTTTAGTATGTTATGGAAAGCCTTCGTGACTAGTACCTACTAACCATATCGGACTGCTTTCTGGATGCTATGAAGCTGAATCATCCAAGTAAAACCTAGCTTGGTTGTCTTTGTCAATAGGCTGAGTCTGCCAAGACATTCAAATGATTAGAGTCTCTTTTAATGCTCAAGCCATTAGGTACTTAGTACATGCGTGTATTAAGTGTATAATACACTAAACCAGGCTTGGTATCCTTGTATCCTTGCAATCACTGGATGCATAAGCAAGCTACCGTGGTGGGTGAAAACAAGACAGCGCCAGGCTCTCAAAACGAGTTGAATTACTTGCAAGCGGAATCTGTGGCGAGTCCTGCGTCCTGCCAAAGTCCGCCCACTGGGCTGCTAGCGAAGCTAATGTCTGAAAGCAGTTGGTCCATCCTGGCCATTCCTCCGATGCGGATCCTTTAGCTGGTCGACACTGGAACCCAACGGCTGCGGTGCGATCGTCGATCGCGGTCAATTGAGAGCTCCATCTCCTGGCTGCTGATTGCGCCGTCGCTTGGTTTCTAGCCCACATGAAGAGACAATTCTTGAAGCTCTGGCTTCGGAGCATAGAGTCTGTCCATTCAAAGATCATGAGCAGGGAATAGTGTTGTACTGCATCCTGTGACAACTGGAGCAGTATACACGGCGTTCGCCAACTGCCACCACAGCCAAACGCTGGGCTGAAGATGAGACTTCATTATGGACGTACCGTAACTATGCGACCGCCCCTCTTGAGTCCAGAGCACCCACACGTTTCGCTGCATGACGGAGCCATGCTACAAAGCGACGAAACCAGCCGGAGACGATACTATAGTAGCCTAGTGACTGGCGTACAGTAACACTCCCAGGAGCTCTACGTATCGACAATATCAGACACGAGGTCGCATGGCACCACTATCCACGAACGCCCAGATCCATGGCGGTCGGTTCAGTGCCATGCGTCCAGCGAGCGGCGGAGCGCAAGACCCAAGACGCCAGTGCGCGAGCAAGCGCTCCACTGCGTTAACAAGCTCTTGTTTTAATTGGCCGTTTAAGTGGTTCGGCCCAGTGCGTTTGTGTGGACGACATGGGTTGAGCTTCATCAACATGAGTTCAGCAATTGAAGCCACCATCACTCTGCGCTATGAGCCCTTATTTAGAGCAGGGCAGGGATCTATAGAAGAAGCGTCCATCACCAGCAAGCGGCCGCGGCCTTATCGCTGGCGTGAGTGTGAGAGGCGATTGCTCAGCGGCATGGGGCGCCCACCTGGCTGGAAAGAACGCTCGCGTGCCTCGGATTGACGAAAAGGCTCGTTTTACACGCTGAATAAAGATCGTCATCTTGTGATTGGCTGAAAATCCATTTAACTTGCATTTTATTGGCTGAAATCCGTATCCATGGAAACAAAAATCCAAGCGTGCGGCGCTTGAAAAGTCGGCGCGAAGAAGCGTAGAAAGAAAAAACGTGGATGGAACAGTCGGTTTCGGCTGCATGCACAGCCTCCGGGGGGCTGGAGATCGTCCTGCGCTGACTACAGCAAGATAGAGCGAGAGACGCGCTTTCAAACATGGTCGGTCCGGCTCCTGAAGACCTCGGACTCGCTCCACAAGCGCAGCCGCCTCAGAGCACTTACATGGGCGGGCCCGTCCCTCAGCACCTGCAGAACTCGACTCTCGAACCCATGGATGACACAGACAAGCGCCGCGATCGCTCGCGACGGCTATGGCTCGAGTCGTCGTCGGATTCGACGCTGCTGGGCCGCGCCATGTCGCTCAAGCGCCGCTTTGCCAGCAGCAGCACGAGCTCCTACAGCAGTCGGCTCAGCAGCAGTCAGCACCAGCGGATGCGCCGGCGCAGCTCCATCTCACGCGCGTCCATGTGCCGCGTCTCGGCCGTGGCCGCCAGCGGCGTTAGCCGCAAGGCCGGCGTGTCCTTTGCGGGTTCGCTGCCGTCGTTCGCGTCGTCCTCCTCGTCGACCTCGTCCAAGCGCCGGTCGTGCTCGCTCATCCCTGAGCCCTCAAGCACCGCGGCGGCCGAACTGCTGGAGCATGGCGTGTTCCGTGACGTGTGCTCTACGCTGGCGGCGTTGGACGACGCGACGCTGCTGGACAAGGCGCGCAAGGCCCGCCGCAAGCTCGAGAGCGTGTCCAAGCGCCAGGCCATGGTGGGCAAGTGGAAGCGGCGCAGCGCGGGCTCGCCCAATTGCCAGGTCTTCGACTACAAGACCAAGCGGCGCGACCAGTACAGCGTCGTGGCCAAGATCAACCTGCGCTGCAGCCTGCGCGAGATCATGAGCGTGCTCTCGACGGACCACTCGACCGAGTTCCACCGCGCCATGGTCGCGCTCTTCGGCGACCAGTACGTCTTCGGCATGAACGTCAAGACCATGGACTGCACAGCGCAGGCCAACCGCCGGTCGGCTAACAGCTCGCGGCGCCGCACGCATAGCCACGCCAGCCGCCACTCGAGCGCCAGCAATGGAGGCAGCAAGTCAGTGCGCACGGCCAAGCTGGCGCTCAACACGGTGTCGCTGCTGCGCAAGCACCACTTGCTGTGGAAGCAGCAGAGCCTGTCGTTCGTGGACTATCTGGAGGAGAAGGTGGACGCCAAGTCGGTCACGCGCGTGCTGCAGACGCTGGACGAGGACGAAGACGAGGACGACGGAGGCGAAACCAACGAGCAGAACCTGACCAACTTCCTGGAGGGCTCGGAGATGGGGCTCGCCGTGTCCAGAGCAGAGCCCACGGCCACGATGACGTCTCCATCGCCGCTGGCGCTGGAGCTCAAGGGCATTTTGGCCGGCTACGTGATCCAGGAGGACTCGGAGGAGCAGTTCACGCGGCTGTTCTTCTACGCCACACACCGCACTCCGAGCAAGGCTAAGGCCAAGATCTCGAGTCAGGCCGTGCAGATCCTGCGCGACATGGCGACCACGGTCTCCAAGCTCGAGGCCGTGGTGCTGCGGCGCCGGTTCGGCTCGTACCCGATTATCGCGCCTCCGACCAGCGTCTCGGTCTGGGAGTCCACCAAGGCGTGCAAGTCGTGCTGCGTGCCGTTCAATCTCCTGCGCAAGAGGCACTTCTGCTCGCTGTGCGGCCACTACACGTGCCGCAAGTGCTCCGGGGTCGAGGACGTGGAGAAGACGCTGGGCTTTATCGACCGACGACGCATCTGTGTGGCCTGCGTGCGGCGCGTGGGCTACTGCGTGTTCACGGTCGGCGGCGGCACGTTTGTGCCCAAGCACAACTCGAGCCAGACGACGTTTTTGATGGACCGCTTCGAGGAGGCCTACGAGAACCCGCCCATGCTGGCGGCCGACGAGAACGACGAGATGGAGCAGGCCATGGTGTCCCCGCTGCCTCAGCAGAGCACCGACCGACCCATGTCAAGGAGGAAGCGAGCTGATCACTCGGTCCAGCAGCTGCGGCTGTCGCTGAGCTACAACTCGGACGAGTGGCACATCCACAGCGACTGGCGAGAGGCCACCACGCCCAAGGAATCGATCTGTCTGCTGGACAGCTGGGCCACTCAGTCGCTCACGTCTGCATCGGCGAGTCGAGCGGAAGACCGCCTGCTGCAGTCACACCATTCAGCCTAAGTGTAACAACAGCGTCTAGTAACTAAAGCAATTGAACTGTACGTGTATTTACGGAGCCTCCGTCGTGACCTTGGGCAGCCATTCCAGCAACAGCGCAGTCACCTCCTCGCGCTTCTCCCAGAGGATCCAGTGGCCGGCGTCGTCCACGATCTTCATCTCCAGCTTGGGCATGAGCATGGGCATGTGCGCCGCCAGCGCAGGCTTGAGGATGTGGTCGTCTGCCGCACCGATGTACAGCGCCGGATTCTGGATCACGCGCGGCAGGTGGCGCTCGCTCTCAAAGTCCACGGGGCGCACGCCGTAGTAGTTGCAGCAGGCCTCGAAGCCGCTGGCCGTGTACTCGGCCACATAGTAGTCCAGCTCCTCCTCCGTGAGCAGCGACGACGGCGTCGAGTAGCTTGGGTCGTCCGAGTCCGGCACGCCGCGGAAGATGTCGGCCAGGAACTGGGTCTTGTCCAGCTCGCGGTGGTGGCGGTAGATGGCCGAGAACAGGCGGCGCGGCGACGACTCGAGGATCTTGGCCGTGTTGGTCGAGTCGGCCAGCAGCTTCATGTACGAGAACTGCGGCACGAGTGCGATGTAGCCGTCCAGGTCCAGCAGGTCATCGCGCGGCGGCATGTACGGCGTCACCACGCCGCACACGGCCATCACGCGGTCCGGGTGGTACAGACACATGCGGTAGACGATGGCGCCGCCCCAATCGTGGCCGATGAACACGGCTCGCGGCAGGTTGAGCGCGTCCAGCAGATGCGCCAGGTCCGACGTGATCTGCTTGCTGCCGTAGCCCGAGCGCTCCTTGGGGCACGAGCTGCGGCCAAAGCCGCGCAGGTCCGGCGCGATCACGCGGTACTTCTTGGACAGCGCGCCGATCTGGTGGCGCCATCCGAACCAAATGTCGGGCCAGCCGTGCACCAGCACCAGCGGCGTCGCGTCGCGCGGACCGACGTCCACGTAGTGCAGCTGCACGTCGTCCTGCACCTGCACGAAGTGGTGCTCGTAAGTCTTCCGCTCGGCCATGGTCTCTGTGTCTTGGGCTGGAGATGACGACAACTGAAGTGAGCTCTTGGTCATACTCTACACCCACCCAAGCCGATCTGTTTACGAAACGGTGCCTCCTGATCTGTTTACTAATTATACTGTCACAACTACATAACCTTTGTAAATTAATGATACGTATTTATAGAGGGATAACAAAATAATTATTAAATGAATGTATAAATTAATAGCCTTCCGAATATGTAAAATATGGATTTGTGTATGGAAACGTGCTTTGTGTTAGGCATGTCTCGACGGTGCAAAGGCTATCAATTCTCAAAAGAGGGTGAGTGGATTCACAAAACCAGCAGATGAGCGTTGATCACAACACGAATCTAAGGTGTACCACACTATTTCAAATGAGTCAGGACTGTACCTGATTGGAAATCAACATTCGGGACACCAGCAGGTATGAAAGCACAGCAGTTCATCGTCGTTTCGTCTTGGATCCTGCAGTTGATCCGCTTTGGCATTCAACCAGCACTCTTCACTAAAACGAATTCAGAGCAACCTATCTGGTCGTAGTCACAAGTCACAGGCAAACTGGTCTCGCCAACTCGCTGCGCAATACGGTCCTAAAGCCTCCAAGCCACCTCTGCGTTTGGTTAATCTGCGCAACGTGATGCCACCCAGCACCCGCCACATTGGCGCTTTATCAGCATCTGGCGGCCACTTTTCCCACCACCTGGTCCCACTTTTTCAATCCCCTTTTTCGCAAACCTATACAAATCCGCCAGACCACTCTGCTAAAACCGGTCTCCAAAACCAGCAGGGTGGCCTCCATGTGGTTCCGCGGCACCAAAGCGTGCCTTCGTCCCGACAGCTGGTGCTACGCTACCAGTAACCTCCAGGTTAGCATGACACAGCATAGCGCTAACAGGATCTCACCACTCCTCTTCATTCCGCATTCCTCCGTCTCCAGCTCAGAACCACAATGAAGACCGCTGTGTACTCGACTGCCTTTGCCGCTGCCGTCATGGCCGCCCAGGTCTCGGCCCACGGTCAGATGCTCAAGCCGGAGCCCCGTCCGGTGACCGCGACATACCGCGCCGACTCTGGTGCGCTCAAGAACGCTGGCGACAGCGAGCTGCAGTGGGCCCCCATTGAGAACCTGGCTGGCCGCACGCAGGCTGACATGCCCGCGGCTGCCAGCTTTAACCTGTACAACGGCTGCCGTGGCTTTGTCTACGAGAAGGGCAACACCGTCACGACGCTTGCCCCTGGCGCTGAGTTCGACCTGGAGTACTATATCCAGGCCCCCCACCCGGGCTACATGAACCTGAGCATCGTCAAGCCTGAGACCACGTCCGGCAAGATCACGTACGTGCGTGATGTTAGCATCGCCAACTACGACAGCTTCGCCCAGAACGGCGGCACCTTCACCATCTCGGTTAAGATGCCCTCGACCGTGTCTGGTTGCGACGCCGCCGGCGACTGCGCCCTGCAGTTCTACTGGCACTCGGACATCGCCAACCAGACGTACCCGACCTGCGCCGACATCATCGTGTCGGGCAGCGGCGCCAGCACCACGACTGAGACCTCAGTCGCTGCCTCGGAATCGGCTTCGGCCGCCTCCGCCACGGAAGAAGCCTCCGCTGCCTCGGAAGCCTCGGCCTCTACTACGGATGAGTACGCCTCGTCCGCTGCCTCGGAAGCCTCCACGGCTGCTGAAGCCTCGGCCTCTGCCACCTCTGAGTACGCCTCCACGGCCGCTTCTACGGCCGCCTCGACCGCTAACGAAGCCTCGGCCGCCTCTACCGCTGACGAGTACTCGACCGCCGCCTCTACCACGGATGAGTCCGCCGCCTCCACCACGGACGATGCGACTACCACGCCCGCTGCCACCACGGCTGCCCCCACGGCCACCGAGTCTGGCTCGGACTCCAAGTGCAACGTCCGTCGTCGTCGTCGCAACTAAGTTTTGTCTCCTCGCGTACGGCGTTAAATCTACAGTATGATTAACCCCGCCTTTATGTGAACCACCCACCCAATGCGTTGTTCTGTCTCCATGGTATGACTTCCTTTACGTTGCATCAGCTCATTGACTGATCCATTTGGAACCCCACGTGGCGCTGAGTTCCCTGCGAACGTTCATAGAAACCAGCAGGTTGCACGGCAGGATAGGTCCGGCATCTCAACGATCAGAACATCGTAATTCATTGAAAGAACAACTGTAAAATGAGGGTAGTCCCCCTTAAAACAAGGCTTCTTGATCAAATTTGCGCATAAATATCAAGAAATGTGACTCACCGAAATCGCTTTAAAACATTGCCTAAATCGTTGTCCCCACGTGTGTAATCGCTGACATGCGGCCATTAACTCGTCTCAGCTGGCCCGTCTCTGCCCCTCTTTGTCCGTTTGTTGCCAGACCATGTGGCTTCACCGACTCGGCATGGGATGCAAGGTCTATCTTTTCGTCCCGCTAACAGCAGCTACGCTCCCCATTGCTCTGCCTCGAGCTCTCTCATTCCCCAATCAAATCGCAGTAGAGCACTCCACTCCTCCTCACCATGAAGCCCTGCGTCTTTGCGTCCGTCCTGGCTGCCGCCGTCATGACCGCCCAGGTCAGCGGCCACGGCCAAATGCTGACCCCCGACTACCGCCCAGTCACGACTTGGTACCGCGAGAACTCCGGTGCGCTGACCAACGCTGGCGACAGCGAGCTCGAGTGGGCCCCCATTGAGAACCTGGCCGGCCGCTCGCAGTCCGACTTCCCCGAGGGCGCCACCTGGAAGCTCTACAACGGCTGCCGTGGCATGATCTACGAGAGCTCCAACAACGTCACGACGCTCGTGGCCGGCGAGGAGTTCACGGTGACCTACTACATCCAGGCGCCGCACCCGGGCTACATGAACCTGAGCGTGGTCAAGCCCGAAACGGACTCGACCGGCACCATCACGTACATCAAGGACACGACCATCGCCAACTACGATGACTTTGCCGAGTCCGGCGGCACCTTCTCGCTCACGGCCACCATGCCCTCGACCGTGACCGGCTGCGACGCCGCCGGTGACTGCGCCCTGCAGTTCTACTGGCACTCGGACACGGCCAACCAGACGTACCCCACGTGCGCTGACATCATCGTCACGGGCGGAAGCGGGTCGGCCAGTGTCTCGACCGCCACGACGACGGCTTCGTCCACGGCCTCGTCGGCTGCTTCGACCACCGAGGAATCGACGGCTGCTTCGTCGGCCGCCTCGGCCACTGAGGAATCGACGGCTGCTTCGTCGGCTGCCTCGGCCACAGAAGAGTCCACTGCGGCTTCCTCGGCGGCGGATGAGACCACCACGACCACTTCCACGACCACCTCCTCTGCTGCCTCGGACGCTTCTGTCTCCACGGCCGCTGAGGCTGAGACGACTACCTCGGCTGCTTCGGCGTCCACGGCCGCTGAGGCCACCGATGACACGACCACGACCACCACGACAACGGATGGCTCGTCCAAGTGCAACGTGCGTCGTCGCCGCCGCAACTAGAGCTCTCGTGTGCAGTAAATAGCAGTAGACAGCGCCACTGCCGTCTATGAATCTCGCCATTTGAAATACCAATTGCGTCCAATGCATGTGCCATATTCCACTGCTTTTCCCTCCCATTTCTCTGCTTTGATATGCATCCATTGTCGCAGCCCAACGCCCCGCGCGGAATCGTGCTGGAACGCTCTGATTGGCAACTCGGTTGACCAACATTCATGGCCCATCACCAACACTCTGGGGAGGGATAGAAACATCCGTGGGGAATCTGGCGGCAGACTGCTTTCTTCCACAGATCGCGCACTGCGGCTCTCGAGACACAGGAAACCGACTCGATCTTCCTCTCGACTCCAGCAATGACCACTTCCGACCTCAGTGCCGCTTCCGCCGCCAGCAGCAAAGACCCACAAGAGCTCAAAATGGACCGCAGGGCGTCCTCCTGGCTGCGCAAGATCTCGCTCCACGGTCGCAAGCGGCTCGTGGCACGTCAAGTCGCCAACCTGGCGCTGCCCGCTCCTTCTCCATCGAAGGAGCTCGCGCCTTCCCCCAAGAAGCACAAAACGTCGGCGCTCAAGCGATTCGTGAATGCGCTCAAGCCCGTCAAGTACTGCCCGCCGCCCGTACATATCCCGGCGCACTACTCGCGCTCCGACCACTCGGGTGTGGTCGTGGGCGGCAAGCGCGTGCCGTACTGCCGCGTGATGCATCTGAACCGACGCAAGGGCATGCTCAAGCCCATGGAAACGCTCGCAGAGAACCGCGTCGTGCTGCTCAAGACCATCGAGCTGCATGTATTGCTGTAGCAGCAGGAGAACGTAGCAGTACATATTTAACACGAAGCGAATTGCAAGAATGCCAGTCGACTTGTTAATCAATCTCTTCCCCATGTGTCTATCACAACATCGACCTCTGACGCGCTCGCCTCCTTTCTCCACAACTCTCTCGACACGCCGGCCGGAATACATAGTTATAATCTAACTCTTTTCGCCCTCCTCTCTTCCTCCTTCTCCTTCGTCCGCTTGGGGGCAGGCAGTACCAAGTCCCTGAAAGCTGGTGCGTGTCCGTCGCGGCTTGGCTCTGGACGCTTTCTTTCCCGTCTTTGTCGGTACATTTCCCGCCGCAACGCAGCGGGTTTGCAAGCCATGGTCGTGCTGTGCTCTCTGATGTCGCCATGCAACGCGATTACGTGAAACTGAGCAGCTCGCGCAGCAATTGCTCGTCCTCTTTCTTCACGAATCGGCCCTTGACGCGCAACCGCGAGTCGGCAAAGTTCTTTCGCACATCGTACTTGACCTCCTTGCGCCACACGCGCTTCTGGCGCTTGTCAAGGAACTTCTCAATGCGCTTTCGTCGAGAGTCCGGCGAGTACGCGCCCACAAAATTCTGCTTCTGGCCGGTCTTGTCCTTGTTGGCGTCCAGGCCAAACGTACGCGACGCGCCAGCGCCAGAAGACGAGGCGCCGGGGATCCCAATCGGGCGCGACGTCGACATGCTGGACGACGAGCCAGACGAGGGCGTCGAAGCGTTGCCACTGGTACTGGCGGGTGCCTTGACCTCGATCTTGAGCCCGATATCGGATTTCACCTGGTTTTCCAGGAAATCTTCACCAAAGCTGAAGGTGGCCGGGGGCGTGATGCCAAGTCCCATGGACGGGAGCGAGTTGGGCAGCGACGTGCCCAGCGACGAGCTGTAGAATTCGCCATCCAGGATATCGCGCGCCGAGACTTCGGAGAAAGGCGAATCGAAGCCCAACTCGTCCCATTCGTCCAGCGACTGACTACGCGCCGACGAGGAAAACTCGTCCTTGGGCGTATCGCCCAGAGATCCAACGTTCAAGAAGCCGAGATCCAGATCATCCAGCAGATCGATGGACGACTTGCGATTCAGCGCCCCGCTATCCAGCATGGCTTCAAGCGAAGACGGATCACCGGCATCAAATTTCTCTAGCGCCTTTTGCAGCGCTTCGTCACCGCTGATAATGAGATCCTACAGTGCGCATGGACCACATGAGCTACTCTGACCAAGTCGAACGCATTGTGTTTCGGGGTCTCACCTTGACGACGCCCTTTTGCTGGCGATCGATCAGCCCTCGCTCTTCCAGCTCCGACGCACTCAGCAGCCGGCTGGAGATGCTACCGCTGCGGCCTCGTTTGGTCATGGGCATGGTCAGACTGCCCGGGGAAAACGCCGGTGGCGTGTGGGAGATCATGCCCAGGAAGTCGTCGGCGCCCCAGCCGATGCTGTCTTTGCGGGGAATACTATTGCCCGTGGGCAGGCCGCCGCCAGGTTTGTCGTTCTCCCTCTTGATGGAGACGGGCATGGTCGGCGGCAGCATGCCCTTCTTGGGCGCAGGGCTCGACATGGCTGCTGCTACTGCAATCTGATAGATTTCGAGGCCCACTTTGATCTGAGACTGTAGACGGCACAACAATCATGAGCATCCCGTTCTGCAAACTGAACCCACGCATGACATCATGGAAGCAGGAATCTCCACTCCAATCCCCGCGTAGCTGCTCACCTGGTTCTCTTCGGCGCACGCTACGAAGCAGTAAATATGCCGACTCTGTAGGGCTTTGTTGTCGCTGATTGCTCACTGGATCAGGGACGAATCAACACGATCGCTCTCCCCCTCGCAGCGGTTGATTGCGCTTTGCGGCTGTTCTTCCTCGCGCAA
Source organism: Elongisporangium senticosum (assembly GCA_023335835.1). Classification (NCBI taxonomy): domain Eukaryota; phylum Oomycota; class Peronosporomycetes; order Pythiales; family Pythiaceae; genus Elongisporangium; species Elongisporangium senticosum. The sequence continues at coordinate 21,547 of JAADVQ010000027.1, read as the reverse complement.
TGGCACTGCTCTAGAGCAGACGGCAACAGCCACAGTACAGTCACCGTCAGCACGCGTCCCCATTGCAGCCGCATCCCCCGTGGGGCTGAGCCCACGCAGCGGCTTGGCTCACCTGCACGGACGCCGGCGTCGCTCGTCCCCCTCTGGCTGCAGAGAGCGTGTTATGGTTGGGTTTCTTCAGCGCGCGACCACGGCAGTGAGGTTTTTCTGCTTACAGAAATGGGGTTTTAGTAGCTTACGTGAGGTTTTTTAGCCTCGCACTCGCTCTCCCCCCGTCCGGCGGATTGAAGAGGAGGGGCGAGATTAGTGAGTCTGGTTTACTGCGTTTATCCATGCCGATGTGCAAGGCTGTCGTTTGATGGCCAAAGTTTTAGCGGCATTGCACAGGATCCAGGGGCAGTGGCTGGCTGATTGTGTGTACATGCTTCTGTTCTTGCTTCAGAGGCCTGGCTGGGCTATTTTGGCTCGGCCGTTCTGCCTGCGATATGTCGGTTGCTGCTGCATTCAACTCAGAATGGGATGCTGATGGATGCCTCCCCATCTGGTGGACCAACTGCTGGTCCAGAAGCTCCGCAGATCAGCGTGCGCAGAAAACGACCGCACGACAACGGAGACAGACTCAGGCGCTGGGCTCACATGCCTTTCTTCCCCCTCGACTAATAAACGCCAGGCTTTCACGCTGGCTTGGGACAGGTTGTGAAGCAGGACTGAGGACCACAGCTTTCAGCTGAACAGATCACCCCCATGAGCCTCCGCCTGCATGCATGGGATTCCCCCAGCTGACTGATGACTGGCACATGCTCCACATGTCGCCGATTTTGATCAACATTCGGAGGGTTGAAGCATAAACGGTATCCGAACCGGTATGCATTTACTCTCCTTACAGAAAGAGATCACGGTACTTATAGTTAGAACCCGCTCGTACATACTCGGATGCATACGCTACTGGGTTTCCCTTGGTGACGCCAGATGACCATCACTCATTTCCTCCAACGCGCGCATTCCGGAGAAGACCGAGGGGAAGCAGCATGGCGCTGTGGACCCACCAGCGCGAGATCGTGGCCGTGGCGAGCCACCAGAGCGTGCTCGTGAGCTGCGCGCAGGCAGTGGGCAAGACTTACATGGCTGCTGCGCTGCTGCGAGACCACGCCAGTAGTAGGTCTGGGAATAAAACGCAAACGCGATCCCTGGCGATTGCAGTTGCATCGTCCGTGCGGGAACGACGATTTTTGTATCAGGAATTGGCCCGATCCTGTGGGGTGACGGTCTGGTGCATTGATGACCATGCGTATATGGGTAAAAGCGGCGATTCGAATGCCTCGCAATGGATTAACGAGGGCGCGAAGCTGGCTGTGTTGTCGCCCACAGCGTTGCAGAACCTGTTACGCAGCCGCGTCCTTGCGATCTCGGACATGGGCTTTCTCGTGGTCGAAGGATCGGACCAAGTGCAGAGCAGCGCGCCATCATTTTTCAACACGCTGTTTGATGCGATTGAAGCGAGTCCGAAGAAGCTACGGATCTTTGCGACTACCAATTTGCCAGGGTCCAAGCTGGATTACGAGTCAAGGTTGGCTGCGTACATCCGGATTCTCACGATCGTTCCTGCACTCAATGGTTCAAGTGTGCCTGTGCCTCAAATCGCCCCGCTAATGTGTGAAACGTTTGAGGAGCCGTCCCCTCAATCGGGTGATACCGTGTCTGTACGAGATTTCCTGCTTGGTGAGAACGCAAAGAAGATTGATTTGGTTCGAGTGTTCCGGACAGAGTTGGAGATGGGCAACTCGGCCGCGATATACGATGAACGCAAGAGGCAAGATAAAGTGAACCGCTTTATCCAAGATGCTGAGATAGTGGAGAACCATTTGGGCCGTTGGTGTTTGCTGAAATTTGTGGAGATGGAATTGCAGACGCATCTTCAAGCTTGCATTGTCGACGACACCGACAATGTAAATGCACGCCGACAGCGTCAGTCACGACAAAACTCCGAGGAGAATGATGAACCTATTGACAATGAACTCAGCGACGATACCACTGCAGATTATACTCTCGAATCCGTGTTGGCAAAGAAACCAACTGATCTCGACGAGTCATTACAGGAGAAGCTGAAGCCGATCGTTAAAGTAATTCACTGGCTGAGCAAACTGGCAAATCAAGTTGGAGTTACCAAAGCGTCACCTCGGTTATTGCAAACAGCCACAATTATTTACAGCCGATTCGCCAACGCCCCAACTGTGGAATCTCGAAAACAATTGCGCTGTTGGATCTTTGTTGAGCGTCGTTGTCATTCCCGCATTGTTGCCGAATATATGACAGCATACCTCGAACCTTTGTATATCCCTCCTTGCTGTTGCATGTTGGGTAATAGCAACGCACGCGTGGCAAAGTCGTTGCATTTTTCGTCTTATGTTCGAATCATGACAATGTTTACGAAATCAGACACAAATCTCGTTGTCACCACATCAATTGCAAGTACCTCCCAAAAGCAACGAACGACCCCACCATTGTGCGATCTTGTGGTGATAATGGACGAACTCACAGAGCCAGACAAATTGGTTGCGTTCACCAAGCGAGCTAGTCCTATGAGTGGTATCGTCAAATATGTGCTTCCAAACACAAAAGCTGATGGCAAGAAATTTGAAGCGTTGAAGATAAAAATGGATGAGCTTGTGCAAGTTGATTATGGTCCAACAAGTAGACAGCAACAGTCACGCCCAATTGATATCACCTCGAACCTCGACGATCCGATGACTGGACCAACTGTACCCCTCACAGATAAAAGTGGGCATGATACTGCTGTTAAGCCTGTTGCTCACAAAAATGCGGAGCCGAATGAAAATGACAGCGAAATCGTCAATTCTGATACAGGCGCTGTGTTGAATTTGACAAATAGTGTCAAATGCTTAAGTGATTTTTGTGATTCGCTGCCTGGCCTTGATACTTACGATCTCCGGCCTCAGTATGACGTCAAACGGCACCCAGTTATGTCGGGAATGTCTGCATCAACCAAACAGTGGAAGAAGAAGAAACTGAAGTATAATGCGCGACTGGACGATAAGATTGATGATTGCAAAGCAGATGCGTTGCTGAAGCAGCAGAGTGAAATGGTTGCTGAAAATGAGAGCGAGCTTCTTGACAATTCTAATGTTGAAGAGGCCGACTCAAGATTTCAATACACTGCGCACTTGAAGCTACCTGACTGCTTGAAGATAAAAAAACGATTCATAAGTCCGAAAGTTGGGTCAGTCACAGAATCCAAGAGCATTGTGTCTTTTAAAGCGTGCCAGGAACTTTTGAAAAGAGGATTCCTTGATCGTCATTTTCGTTCGTTGCTGATTGAAGATGACAGCAAAACAATTCATCGTGATGAAAACAATACCGCAATCAAGATCAAGTCAAATGCAGCAAACGTAAAACCTTCCCAATCCCAACCAGAGCAAGATGGCGTGATGGTCGATGATGAAACATTAAGTAAGCTACCTCAGCAGCTTGAAGACATGTCCACTCAAAACTCATATGATCTGCCACCCGTGAGTGCCGCAGAACTGAGTCTACGCCCTGTCAGAAGTTTGGCGCAGGATGAGACAGGCTCGGTCACAATGTATTTGTATGGTTTGAGCGGTATGAATCTTGCCATTCTGGCAAGTGACGCGTTGTACACGGGCAACACGAACACGGGATGGCGGTATGATTTTGCAACAAGCGATGTCATGGCTCCTATCTTGCATCCGATCACTTTGCAGAAACTTCCGACACCAACAGCACTTACAAGAGATCAATTGCACCAAGCTCTTCACTTTCACCTTATCATGATGCGTCTTGCGTGCATGGGTGTGAGTGATGCACTCCGTGAGGTCAGTATTGCAAATGATGAAGTATGGCAAGAGTTTTCTGAGCAGAACGACAAAGGCTACCTTGTAGTGCCAAGTATACCTGGTTCGTCCACCGAAAATGTTGTTCTTGACTGGGATATCCTTCGAGATACTATCGAGTCTCCTCTTCTCGAGCCGATGTGGCCACTTCCAACAGAAATACCGCCCGATGATTGGATTTGTGTTCCAATGTACAGGCAAAATGTCAAGTATATCATAAAAAATGTTGAGAATGCAAGCCCGACATTCAAGGAGCTATCAGACGAATGCATCAACGATGATAGAGCCTGGAAAAAGCAGAAGTCTAAACCTGGTAAACCAATACTAGGTCGTTGGCACACTCCCGATCAATTGCGTGACGCAGATACCTGCCAGCCATTGCTATACGGTATACAAATACCTGAAATTGTCCCGCTGATTCGACGTGTGATGCAGCGAAATAATGATGAAACGAACATTGCACAAGCAAAGTTTAAGTTTAATGAACGGTGGCTTATCCCTCAGTATACCACCCGCTTACGGATGAGCAAGACACGCTTTTTTGAAGCCATGGGAATGATTCCATTGCTTTATGAGTTCGAGCGCAAATGCCAAATGTCAAATCTGATGGCAAAGATTGGAATGGATGTTGACATGACGCTCTTGGATGATGCAACTACGAAGCCGGCGTATGAGCGACTCGAAACATTGGGTGATACATTTTTGAAGTTGGAAACATCTTGGTACATGTACGAAGATCGCAAAGACATCGTTCAAGAAGGGCAATTGACACAATTGCGACGAGATATCATTCGAAATGACCGCTTGAATCAGTTTGCTTTGGCAGTTGGACTACATCACTACATTTTGTATCCAGCTGAGGTGGAACAACATCCATTTCAGTGTTGGAAGCCATCGTGCATGGGGAAAACCCCAGATCCTGTGGTCGCATCATCAAAATGGATCGCCGATGTGCTAGAGGCAATATGTGGCGCTTATTTAGTCGGTCAGGGCGAAGTTGGTGCACGATATTTCCTCAAATGGATTGGAGTCAGTGTGCTCGAGGATCCGTTCACTTTTGCCAGTCCATTTTATCCGGATTGCTTTCCGAAGGAGCTCTACGAACACGACGGATTGTATGAGTCCGGAATATTGACACTGTCTAGCCCACAATTGGAAGATTTGCCTCAACGATTGTCAGCTTTGCAACGTCGACTCAAGTATACATTCCGCAACCCACGCTACCTATTGGAAGCAATCACGCATCCATCAGCTGGACGTCTGGTGCTGCATGAAGATCACATGTCAGGATCTTCTTTCTCGGCACAAAGCCAACAGGGTATTGAGTGGAAAGGTGATTACGAGCGACTTGAGTATCTTGGTGATGCAATCATCGAGTATTTAACGCTGTCTTATGCATATTTGGCACATGGTGATTGGCTTCCTGGATCACTATCACAGTGGAAGAGTGCCACAGTGTCAAACGATGCGCTTGGAAAGACAGTGCTGCGTTGGTTTGGCATTGACGAGTGCATGTGCACAGGCGCCATGCGTATGGATAAGGAGACGATGAAGGGAATCGACAGTATAGAACGCCGCTACCGTGACGCAGCTACACCTTCGTCATTTTCCCAGCAAATGAGCCTTCCATCCTCCCGATCGTATTCGCATGCAACTGTGCGAGTTAAAACCAAAAAGACGACAACCAAGGCCAATCCACTGGCGTTGCCAAAGGTATTTGCCGACGTTTTCGAAGCTCTTGTGGCAGCTGTGTTTCTGGATTCCAATCGCGATCTTCACCAAGTTCGCGATGTCTTTCTCGGACCACTTCTAGAAACAGTTGGAGAAGACGCACTTGCCTATGTGTGTCGTGAGAGCGGCCTCAGTATCCAGCCCTCAGAAGTCATTGGTGACGATGATCTCATTTTCTTTTCCAGTGATGATGAAGACAACAGCTTTATGATGCCATAAAGTTTGCTCTCGTAATGCACGTTGATAATATTTTGATTTATCTTGTAGGTGTCTTTGCAACCGACTGTTACTTGTGCCTCTTGTGCAAGAATTTGTTTTTCATTTCGAAGGGACACGCCCAACAGACAACCTCCATTTGGTGAGCTCACCATCCTGCCTGCCAGTTTGAGTGCGAGTGGAGCGACATGAAATTCGTGCCACGACAAGTACTCACGCTGTTCACTGTGCTGTGTGGGCTCGTGTTCGTCTACACTCTCACTGTCAATGAGCCGCTCGCTTTCCAGCATTTGCCACCACCGTTTCCTGCGACATCGTTCGAGAACCGACGAGGCTTTTTCAACGTCCTGCGCTGGATGGAGAGCTTGCGCACACCAAAGGAACTCGAGATGCTGGTCCAAATGGCTATCCCGATGACATCACAAGAGCAAACCGATCCATCACAAAGCGCTATGGTTCTCACGCAACTAGCGCAGGCGTGGAAAATGGATCTTTATGTTCAAATCAGCAAACTTCCGCTGCAATGCGGTCTCCTGCTCTTCCTGCACAGATTGCAGCTACTCTCGAAGACAAGGGTCACACCCACGATCTGTCTCTGCGTGCTGGTACTGCTATGCTGGCAGATGGCCCAATCGTGTCTGCAGGATACGCTCAAGAACGTGCAGCGACCGGAATCTCGACGTCATGCAGTGTCCATGGATCTCCGAGCTGCGTTTCTCAACACGCTGTTTGTGCTGCGGTATGTGTCTATGGCCATTTCAAGCGCGATCATCGGACGCGCCTACCACGTGTACTTTTGTCCAAAATGGCCGGACCAGTGGAAGCGTGTGCCTCAATACCTGGGCTCCAAGGATCTCATGCTCAGCACGTTGTTCTACGCCACAGCTAGCGTGAGTTTCATGAGCGTGACGTCGACGACGCTACGGTCGCTAACCGAAGCTACTCATCAGATCGAATCGCTTGCACTCGCTGGCGCATGGCTGCATTTTCTGTCGTTCCATCTCCCAAACGACGACAAGAAGCCCAAAGCAGAGAAGATCCTCTGACAAGCCTGCATGACGTGTAAGGCCTTCCAGTCCGATCTGCTTGCTCAATTCAAAACGTCGTGTTTAATTTCCAAATGCAGGATCGTGTCTGATCTCCCTCTCTTGGCTCATTTATTTAGCCCTTGAGCTTGTCCAGGCAGCGGAGGCCCTGCTCCTCGTACTCCTTCTTGAGGATCCAGAACTCGTCCTTGTCCTTCATCACGTCGGCCAGCACGCTGCCGCCCAGGAACACAAGGTGCTTTCGTCGCGGCGGGTCGTTCAGGCGCAGGCGGAACTTGCTCAGGCGGCTCTTGTCGCCCTTGAGCACGTCCTTGAGGTACCGGTCCTTAATGTCCTTCTCCAGACGGCTGGGCAGGCCCGGGTACATGCTGGAGCCACCCGAGAGCACGATGTTCTTGAAGAACTCGGTGCGCAGGTCGATGTCGGCCTTCATGCACATGTCGAACACCATGTCGCTCAGGCCGGCGCCTTCCACGTCAATCAGGCTCGGGTTGAACAGCGCCTCGGGGGCTTCAAAGCGCTCGCGACCGCACTTGATCACACGGCCGTCAGGCAGCTCGTACGTCTCCTCGAGAATGGTCGTCTCGGACGCGAGCTTGCGCTCGGCTTCGGGCTCGTACGCCACGTAGCAGAGCTTCTCCTTGATCTGGCGCACGGTCTCAAAGTCAGCGGTGCGGTTGAACGGGAATCCGCGCAGCAGCAACAGCTTGATCATGTACTGCGTGATGTGGCGCCCAGCGACGTCGAGACGGCAGATCAGATGTTGCGGCACGTAGCCCTCGTAGACCGGCACGACGTGCGTGACGCCGTCGCCCGTGTCGATGACCACGCCCGTGACGATGCCCTGCGCGTAGAGCGTGAGCATGGCCTGCGTGGTGATGTTGACGCCGTCGAAGCCGTACTTCTCCAGCATCATCTCCACGAGCTTCTCGCGGTTGCGCTTCGGGTTGAGCGGCGGCTCCGTGAGCAGGATGCGGTAACCATCCGTGGGGTTCACGCCCAGACGCTCTTTGAACGTGTAGTCCCACAGCTTCTCCATGTCATCCCAGTTCTTCACGATGCCGTTCTCCACCGGGTACGAGATCTCGAGGTTCGAGCGCACGGCGGCGGCTTCGTCGCCAAACATGATATCCTGCGTAATCAGTGAGAGTTAGCGCTTGAACCCGGCCGCAGGAGAGGGGGGAAAGGCCTCACCTTGAGCTGGATGTCGGCCTGCACGGCCTCCTCAGCGCGCAGGATCGGGCGGCCCACGAGCGACGGGAAGATGCACTTGGGGAAGTTCTCGGCCGCGAAGCCGCACTTGACGAACTAGAAGCGAGAATGAGAAACCGTGAGCAAGTGAGGAAGGGGGAGCCAGCGAGCGCCACAAGCGGTGCAGCCCCCAGGCATGCACACAGCCAGACAGTGAGAGACGCACCCCCGTGCCGTTGTCGCACACCACGATGCGATTCGCAGCGACCATCTTCTTCCTCCTGACTCGCTCTCTTGTCTGTCAGATATGTACGCAATCCGAGCCGGAAGCAGATATGGAGTCTCACAGGCGCTGTTCGCTCTGCATACCTTTCAATTTAATGCATTTAGAGAGGACATTGAGAATGACAGGGTAGCAGTTCCCAGCAACTTGAAGCCGACTTTAGTCGACTCCGAGTCGGAAACCATGATATCCTAGCCGACTCAGAATTTTTGTGTGTTCTCTCATTCAACCCATCGCAGATGAAGCAAGCATGAGAAAAGCAGCGTGGATCAAGTGGCGCAGCATGGATGTGAACTCGCCTGGCATAGATACACAACAAAATGCGCACAAGTAATAGTGGTTCATATGATCATATTCGTTTGATAAATTACAGTGGGAGCCGCTCCTCTTCTCATAAAAACTATCGTTACAGGTCAAAAACCGAGCCACCCAGACGAGCTGCTCGACAGATGCGGGACTTTCACTATGGGGGCCTGGAATTTAACACCGGAAGCGGTAGGCCGTCTTGCAGTCCAAGCCGCAGAATTGGTCGTAGTGGCTCAGGCGGCGCTGGAAGCACTTGGAGCAGTTCGTGCACCAGCGCTGTTCCTTGCTGGGCTCATAAATATCGGCCTGGGGTTCCGATCCGGCCACACTCGACGGTGCAGTGGAGACGCACGAGACAGTGGACGATGTAGTCACGAAGCGCGCCAGCGCGTAGCCATTGCAGTCCACGTCCATGAGTTCGTCACAGCGGATGATCTCGTACAGGTTGCGGCGGCGGTAGGACTCCTCGGCATCCTCTTCACACACGATGGTCTCACGGTCGTCCTTGTCGCTGTCCTGGCGCTTGAACAAGCGGCGCAGCTTGCCCGAGAGGTACGTCATGGAGGTGTACTTGCGCATCTTGCCGTGGTGGTGGTCTCTCTGCTTGGCTGGCGACATTTTGACAGGCTGCAGACGACCATTCGGTGCCATGACTGCCTCGCTCATAGCTTCCGCCGGTCGGCCCATTATGTCTATATGGTTAACTTCACGTGCGACTTGGATGCGAAGTTCACAACTGGGCCGTTGGTATGGTGGGGTGTGGGTCGCTGAGAGAAAGGGGGCCGCAAGTTGTTCTTTTTCTGTGCCTCCTTGTCGCGTGCGGGGCGAGAAAAAAACCTCGGGGGTTTCCCTGTTGCAGGCCAAAAAGGAGGTTGAAACCGTCCCCACTGACGCAAGTGGGGGCGGCGCCTCCAAAGATGTGCAAAGTGTTTTGTCCGCAGGATGAAAGCGCGCCCATCCGCAGCGCGTTGTCTGCACAAACAGCAGCCCTGGTCTTTTACGCTTGCAGTCGCTAGATAAATGCAGAAATGGAGCAACTGGACGCGTGCCTGAGGGCAGAATCCATGGACGAATTCAGCTCAGTGTGGATAGTGATTGACACTGGACAGTATTACTAGCTGACCACGCAGCTGTTAGGGGCATTTTGCTGGTTCTTTTTTCGATAAATTGGCAAAAGGTGGATTTCTGAAAACCCAAATGCGAAAATTTGCAGCATAAACATAGAAACCCCGTCTAAAATGATATATCAACACTATTTTGTGGTGTACCACAGTACCAATCCGGCCCAAAATATCACAATTACCGGCAAACGTGGTGCCCTCAAAATTTGCTCCCAGCCGCACTGTGAACATATCTGGGGATGGAATTGTGGGTCTACACCTTCGCTGAGCAAAAGCAGTTGCTCGCCCATCGAGTAATCGCTCTCGTCTGCATTTAAAGCAAGTGCCTCCAATTGTTCTGCGTCAGCTGCGCTACACGTGAGACCGTCTGCGTTGTCTACCTCTGTCTCTCTCCATCTGTGACTTACCCACATTGGTTTATCCAAGCAGCGTGTTTTGCTTTCGTATTCAACTTGGCTTACAAAAAACAGGATCTTGCTGTTTTTTCTTCCACCCAATCGTCTCGCTCACACACGTGATTTATTTTTCTGATCTGAATGAACCGCCGCATGGGCGGCTTCTGCGCTTGGTGCTGGAACTATGGCCGAAAGAGACCGCCATGTTCCGCACCGTAGTGCTGCATTCCAGCGCTGGCTTTCGCTGGCGCTTTGATCAAAGCACCAGTGCACTTTTGTTCGCGCTGGTGCGTTGGCCAAAGTGGCCAAATGCAATCGGTTTGGGCAGGGCGACATGATGGCTGATCCTCTTAACCAGGCCTGTCTGCATGTCGGTCCTTCCTTCCAGTTGGTGCTTCATGTGGGATTGCAGCGCGTGGGTCTGGTCGGTTTCTCAGATTTGACTGGCGCGCCTGCATCTCGCTCCATCCACCCAGCGCCGCGTCTGTCAAGCGCTTTTAACTGGCTGGATCACACTGTACACTCGGGTGGTAGACTGATGGGAAAAGGGCGAAGTTGCTGAACGGCCTTCGTGACGTGCGGGCTAATCCGTGGAGGCACCGTGCATCCCACTCTCGTTTGGTCTTGTCGTGACGCACATGTCTCTCCCTTTGGCCAAGGCGACCACCTTCCTTCCATCCTTCCTCCTTGCCCAATTCGTGTGGTGGAACATAATGGTACAGTTCTGCTTCGATTGCGGTACATTTGTGTGCGCCACATATATAAACAGTCACCTAATGTGGCGCACATCAAGTATCTTTTTCTAGAAGGTCCGGCGGCTGAAGTTTCGATCGTGGAATTCCCACTAAGTGCGAAACCGCATGCACCGCGTCCACGTGGACTTTGGGTTCAATTCAAAATCGAATTCTGTGTGCTATACTGGAGCTGCGGTGGTTAAGCGTGCACTCAACTCATTGAATTGCAAGTAAAACCCGCCATTGTGCGGCTGCAAAGGTTCAACAAACCCCAATCGGAAACCTTCCGACGGAAGAGAAGGGCGGAGAGGACTGAGGCAGTCGACGCTCGAGAAGGAGGCGACCGAGAGAGAACAGGCAGTACAGGTGGACGAGTAATCATGAGCGAGTTCCGCTACGAGCTGGTGCGTGTGGCTTAGTCGTTTTCAAATGGGTGGGGAACTGACACGTCTCTCTGTGGGTGGATTAATCAGGAAACCACGGCCACTGTGCTCAAGCACTTTGACGTGACGGAGGAGAAGGGGCTGAGCGCGGCCGCTGTCGAGAAGCAGCGCGCCGCGTTTGGCTTTAACGAGCTGGACAAGGAAGAGAGCACGCCGCTGTGGAAGCTCGTGCTCGAGCAGTTTGACGACGCGCTCGTCAAGATCCTACTGGGCGCGGCCGCCGTGTCGTTCGCACTCGCGATCTTTGAAGGCGGTGCCGAGGAAGGCATCACGGCCTTCGTGGAGCCGCTGGTGATCCTGGTGATTCTGGTCCTGAACGCCGTCGTGGGCGTGTGGCAGGAATCCAACGCTGAAGCGGCGCTGGATGCACTCAAGGACCTGCAGCCCGAGAACGCGCGCGTGCTCCGCGATGGCGAGATGGTGACCATCCCGGCTCGTGAACTCGTACCTGGCGACATTGTTGAGATCCGCGTGGGTGACAAGGTGCCTGCTGACATGCGCCTGCTGTCCATGAAGACGACGGCCATTCGCGTCGAACAGGCGCAGATGACGGGTGAATCCACCTCGGTGAACAAGGAGATCGACGCGCTCCCCAAGGGATCGGAGAGCGTCATCCAGGCCAAGGTGAACATGCTATTCGCCACCACTGTGGTCGTGAACGGCCTCGGTCGCGGCATTGTCACGGAGATCGGTATGAAGACGGAGATTGGCAAGATCCAGGCCTCGGTGCAGCAGGCTGCGGAGGAGGAGGAGCCCACCCCGCTGAAGAAGAAGCTCGACGAGTTCGGTGAGTTGCTCTCGAAGGTCATTGGTGTGATCTGCCTCGTGGTCTGGATGATCAACTACAACAACTTCTTCGACCCCGTGTACGGGTCGGTCTTCAAGGGCTGCATCTACTACTTCAAGATCGCCGTGGCTCTTGCTGTCGCAGCCATTCCGGAAGGTCTTCCGGCCGTTATCACCACGTGCCTGGCCCTCGGCACGCGCAAGATGGCCAAGAAGAACGCTATCGTGCGCAAGCTGCCGTCGGTTGAGACGCTTGGTTGCACGACTGTGATCTGCTCGGACAAGACGGGCACGCTGACCACCAACGAAATGTCGTGCATCACATTCTCTCACCCGGGTAAGACTGAGACTGAGCTTATCACCTATGACGTGGAAGGCCACACGTACGCGCCCATTGGCAAGATCGAGGGTGCTACTTTATCGCAGTTCAAGACGGTTGCGTCGCTGGCCAAGATTTGTGCTCTTTGCAACGAGTCTACTATTGAGTACAAGGACGGCAAGTACGTCCGTGTGGGTGAGCCCACGGAGGCTGCGCTGAAGGTTCTGGTCGAGAAGATTGGCATTCCGGACGATTCGGCCAAGCACGCCGAATTCGTTTCACTCCAAAGCTCGAATCCTGCTCAGGCGGTGCAGTTCTGCAACGAATACTGGGCCGAACAGAACAAGAAGCTCGCTATTCTGGAATTCTCTCGCGACCGTAAGTCCATGTCGGTCCTGTGCGCCAAGTCGACCGCGCCTGCCCGCGCTACTCGCTCTGCCTCGTCGAACCAGAATGTTCTGTTCGTGAAGGGCGCCCCTGAAGGACTGATCGACCGTTGCACGACCATTCAGCTAGGTGATGGATCGATTAAGCCCCTGACTGATTCTGGTCGTCAGGTGCTCCTGACCCAGGTCTCGAGCCTTGCCCGCAAGTCTCTTCGCTGCATTGCTCTGGCCAAGAAGGAAGAACTCACTGATCTTGGAGCGTACGACGGCGATCGTCACCACCCTGCGCACAAGCTCCTTGAGCGCACTGAAAACTTTGCCGCCATTGAATCAGGCCTGACCTTCGTTGGTCTAGCCAGCATGCTTGATCCTCCCCGCCCGGAGGTTCGTCCCATGATTGAGACGTGCCACACCGCCGGTATTCGTGTTATTGTGATCACCGGTGACAACAAGCTGACTGCTGAAAGTATCGCCCGCAAGATTGGTGTGTTCACTGATACTGAAGACGTCTCGCACAAGTCTTTCACTGGTGCTGAATTCTTCTCCCTTCCTGAGGAGAAGCAGGTGGAGTACCTGATGAAGAAGAGTGGCAACGGCATGGTTTTCTCGCGCACGGAGCCCAAGCACAAGCAGCAGCTGGTGAAGATGCTGAAACAGCAGGGCGAAGTCACTGCCATGACTGGTGACGGTGTCAACGATGCTCCCGCTCTCAAGCAGGCCGACATCGGTATTGCCATGGGTATTACGGGCACTGAAGTCGCCAAGGAGGCCGCTGACATGATCTTGGCTGACGATAACTTTGCTACAATCGTCTCGGCTGTGGAAGAAGGCCGTGCCATCTACAACAACATGCAGGCGTTCATTCGCTACCTCATTTCCTCCAACATTGGTGAAGTGGCTGCGATTTTCTTCACGGCTGCTCTGGGTCTTCCCGAGGGTCTGATCCCCGTGCAGCTTCTGTGGGTGAACCTGGTGACGGATGGACCTCCGGCTACGGCTCTTGGCTTCAACCCTCCGGACAAGGACATCATGAAGAAGCCCCCTCGCCGCAGCGATGACGTGCTCATCAACGGCTGGGTGTTCTTCCGCTACATGGTTGTCGGTATCTACGTCGGTCTGGCCTGCGTTGGCGTGTTCGCGTACTGGTACATGTACTACGAGGCCTCGGGTGATGGTCACACTCTCGTCACGTTCCACCAGCTCACCCACTGGACCCAGTGCCACGACTGGAAGGACTTCAAGGTTAACAACTTCGACGGCATGGACTTCTCGGCCGACCCGTGCAAGTACTTCACAGAGGGCAAGAAGTCTGCCTCGACGCTGTCGCTCTCGGTTCTCGTTGCCATTGAGATGCTGAACGCCCTTAACGCTCTGTCGGAGGACGGCAGCCTGATCACGATGCCCCCATGGAGCAACCCGTACCTGATTGTGGCCATGCTCGTGTCGTTCGGCATGCATTTCGTGATCCTGTACGTCGATGTGCTCGCTGAGACATTCAGCGTCACGCCTCTGGATTTCTGGGAGTGGGTCGTCGTCATGGCGTTCTCACTGCCTGTGATTCTGATCGATGAAGTGCTCAAGTTCGTGGGCCGCCGTATGAGTGCTCGCGAGCTGGAGACCCGTCTCCTCGCTGAAAAGAAGGACCAGTAAGGCGGTTCATAACGAACCTCCTCTTGTTCCGTGAAGCAGGTGAATGAAGTAGATGCATTGTGGGGTGGCTGCATGTTCAAAAGTCACGATCTGCCGCAGTCGAAAGGGCATCGAATGGTGTTCTGTGCATGCGAAGAAGTAACGAAGCAATATAAAAAGTGAAAAACTAGTTGTGCGCATTTGGTTTTTGTTTACTGACGACCAAACTCCAAAGCTTATCTTAAACCGGATTCACCATTTACGGTATATCAGTGCAAACGAATACCACGTCGTAATGTTTTGCGTAAATTACTGACACTTACGTAATTTCTCGTAAAATACTGTACTCTTCATCAATGTTAGCCAAGCAAACGAGATTGTGATAAGATAGCGCAGCCCAGCTGTTCTATCTCGCATATTCAGTGTTGCAGCACGAACTGTGTAGGTTGCGCACAAGTTTACTACAATATATAACGAAATCATATAACCTTAAAACCTAGCTTAAACTCAAGATGCAGCGCCATGTCGGAGATCGCAGCACTGCAAGCCGTCTTGACACTGCAGCTGAAGGGCTTGAAGCAAACTAGGTCGTAGGATGTGGTGACGCATGGATCGTATTGGCGAACGGAGGCTAAATACGGGTCCAAACAGGAGAACGAGCGTAGCTGGGCAAGTATCACACCTGTTACATACTACCTCCGTCCGGACCAAAGAGTCCCATTTATTTCTTTTGCTCGGATTTTTCACCTCGTGCCAAAGAATGAATCACGCACGCTGCGTAAGCGAATTGAAACCTGTCAGCCTCAATCGTAACTGGTGATAAAATACCGGTATCAATACTGAGTTGTACAGTAATGTGGTAATGTGCCTCACTGACTTCCGCTTCATGAGCTTCCTGCCGCCACTGGACGACGAGCGCGAGGCGCTGGCGACGCTGGAGGACGCGCTTGCGTTCATAGATGCATGTGAGCAGCAGCAGGAAGGAGAAGTTGTGTGCGTCGGCCGAGCTCTACCATCAAAGACTAAGAGATCTCGCAGGAATGGAGTCTCGACCAAGAAGCTGGCGCATCGAGAGCGCGTCAAAGCCGAGTTGCAGCAATTGCGACACGAGGCAGCAGCGCTGGAGCTCTGGCTCACGAGGATGAAGATGGCCCACATCTACTCTGGCTCTGCTGGTACTAGGGCTCCTACAAGCATTGAGCACTCGATCGTTCCGTGCACCTCTCGTCTTGGCGTGGCGTCATCCCAATGGATGGAGATCCTTGTGCGTGAATTCCAGCGCCGGAAACGATCGGAAACCAAGAACCACAAGCTCAAAGCGCTTCTGAAGAGACTGGCGAAGGTAGCCAAGTCGCCAGAGCAGGCGCTAGCGAATCGTCTGACTCGGGAGGTATGAGATGCCCTTTTCTTCTCTACTATTTGGATTCTGCTAACAATTCTTCTTCATAGGAAATCGTGCTGATCTACGAGCCGATAGAAACTATTTCTCAGAGGCCCAGACAAGCCAACAATACGATAAAGACGCTGGTGGATCGCCTCAATTATATGGAGCTGAACTTGGCGACTATGTTGGAGCGAGCAGGACTCGCGTCTGCAGAGTCCTGCTTGTTCCACTCGCAGCGCAAAGTGGATCAGACGCTGGGGCTTGTCTTTGAGTGCGCGTCAAACACACCTCTGCCCCACAGCATTGCAGAAACGGATTCCGTGGTGCTCGCGTTCCAGAAGAGCCCCCACGCTGATGCAAGTATGAAGGTACGGGCAGCATTCTGATTCGCCTCTCTTTGTTTTGTCCTTCTGACGATGTCGGGTGTTGCATGTTGTTCCATCAGTCAAATCTATTGTATACGTCCTATCGAGCCACGTTTCAGCTGGATGGCCAGCAGTACGACACGAGCGGCATCATGCGAAAGATCGTCAAGGCGAATGAGATTATCTATGTATGGTCCTCGGCGTCGGTTCTACTGGACCAAGGCCTGGTCATGAAAGAGGAAGGACTCACTCGAATATGCGCTCCTTTCTCCTCAGACTCACTGGATGGCGTACCAGCTCGATCCCAGCTCCAGACTTGGTACGTGGCCTATATGCCGCAGTGCGGACCGTCATCGACTAGAGACGCTACAATGAATTGTGCTGGGAAAATGCTGCGAGCTCATACGAACAAGATGACGACGTTCATGCAAGAGCTCATGGACATTATGCAAGACGAAACACAGGGAAAGCCCTTGGAACGAGTCTATTCGGCGTGCACACTTGCGATTTCAGAATTCGACCTCGTCTACTCGTGAAGCGGGAGCGTGCGAATCAGTTTATAAGTGTTGGATTGTCTGTAAAACCCCGGTGAACAAATCCCGATTAAAGACATCTGGTCGCAGCTCAAAGTGCAGGACCGTCCGGTATGCATCACGATAATCCCGTTCAGCTATTTATCTCCAACGATAGCTTGGTAGAATGTGCATTGTACCTACCGACTACGATATTGATATCGAGAAAATTATGTCACTTCATCGCCAACAAATCTTCGAGTGCGATGCAATGTTTACCTCAGTCAAAGGATATTGCGATAAGGCTCACCATAAAAAGAAGTCCTATCATAATAGTTAAGGTAATCTTTGCATTGTCGATATTGCGATAAGATTTTTGAGTTTCTCTTTCAACTCTGGAGTCGCAAAAAGATATCTCCATGTGAAACGCCTGTCAACCATGTGGTTTTTTTAAACACCACGACAAAGATAATTGAAGGTTCTTCAAGGTCGTTTTTCGGTATCGACACAGGATTCGTTTGTTTAGAATACAGCACACATCGACTGAACTCTTTTAATGAGCTCTTCCTTCGTTTCGATTTGCATGCTTTCCATGAAATCTTGAATAAACGATGCGATCTTGTTGCTGTGGGCTCGAAACATCTTCCCCGCAGTCGACATTGTAGCGACCCCAATCAGTGGGGACGCTCCTTGTGTCATGTAGGCCACACGCCAAGCTTGTAGCTGCGATGCATTTGACATGCTCTCCAGAGAAACACAATGAGGCGCGTTCGACCTAAAGATCCGGGTGAAGCCTTCTTCGTTCAGGATCACGTTGTCCGCCAAGCGCGAGACTGAGGACCATATATATATGATTTGATCCGCCTCAACGCGCTTTTGCACTACACCTCTCGTCTCATACTGCTGGCCATCCAGCTGGAAAGTGGCTTTGTAGGACGTCAGAGATGTATCTGTCTGGAAACAGCAGCATGTAAACCACATCAGGAGCTCGAAGGAATGGACGTGAATGTAGTTTTGGTACCTTGACACTTGTACTTGTGATCTTATCTGCATTCTTCTGAAACGCGATAAACACAGAGTCTGTTTCCATGACGTTGTAGGAAAGAAGTGTGCTTGAAGCGCACTCAAACACGGGCCCCAGCGTCTGATCCACCTTGCGTTGTGTGTGGAACATGCACGATTCTTCATCAACGAGCCCTGCGCGCTCGAGCAACGCGACTCTCTTTCGTCTTCAGATTGTCTGGCTGGTTGGGGAATAGATTCGGTTGGCTCGTGTATCAGCATGATCTCGTGTGACGAACAATCGTTAACATAACCCAGATACAGCAGAGTACGATAGGGCATGTCATACCTCCTGAGTGAGGCGATTCGCCAGCGCCTGCTCTGGAGACCTGGCTGCCTTCGCCAGTCTCTTGAGAGTCGTTCTAAGCCTGCGGTTCCTGGTCTCTGACTGCCTCCGGCGCTGGAATTCTCGCACTAAGATCTCCATCCATTGGGATGACGGCGCCATCAGATGCGAACTGCGCGGAACGATCGCGTGTTCAATTTTTGGAGGAGACCCAGTGCCAGCAGAGCGACTGTAGGCATGAGAAACCTTCAATCTCATGAGCCACAGCTCCAGCTGCAGCCTCGTGCCGCAATTGTTGCAATTCGGCCTTGACTCGCTCTCGATGCGCCATCTTCTTGGTGGTGACTCCATTCCTGTTGCACTCCGACTGGTGCGTGTGCCCCACCGCATTCTTTCCCTGTGGCTGCGGGTCGCACGCATCAATGAACGCGAGCGCGTCCTTCAGTGTCGCCAGCGCTTCGCACTCGTCGTCCAGCGGCAGCAGGAAGCCCATGCTGTGCTCCGGCTTTTGATTATGGCATGATGGAATATCGGTACAAAACCGGTAAGCATCCGTAAATGTCTCAGAACGCTGGATGAACTCGTCGGAAACTCACAGCTGCGAACGGCAAGAACAACAGTGTCGACCACAAGATGATAATGCAGTGCGCATCGCGCACATTCTGACTCGAGCAAACGCCTTCCATCTTGAACTGCTGGCAGAATCGCACATTTTTCCTGCCATTTTCTGTGGATTCGTGTCACAGAGTTAGCGACGGCACAAGGAGGGACACATGATAGCGAAGCGTCTTAACAGTCGGATGCTCTGTCGTTGCCATAGCATACCCGTTCGATCAATGCCCCTTTGCGCATGGCAGTGACGAGCTCATGGTGATCTCGGATCGATCGGCTTGATTTTCCTGGACGAACTGCTCAAGCGCAAGGCCACGGTCAAGATCCTCACGCGTGACAGGCCGTAGATGACGGCGACGCCACTGCCGGCACTGCCGATGAGGCGTAGCAGATCACCGCCCGGACTGGAACCCCATGCCCATCGACGCCTTCACCTCAGCCTGACTGTCTGTATGCAATCCTTCTTCGTCTTCTGAATGAGATTACTGAGTTGTGCGCTAACGAACATTCGTCAAATGGGCATGAATCCATGAAAGCGCTGTAAGCAATCATTATAACAAACAGTCTCAGATACAATATTCAATTGATTTTGGGTACTGCTGCTACAAATTAAGTTCGAAATTGAGCCCAAAATCCGGCAATAAACACTCATGAGAGAACGATTGCTTCAGGCCAAGTAGTGAAGTTACAATTGACCAGCAACGAGGGAATACGTCGTGTTGATAATTGGTTGCCAGCGATTCTTATGATCGTTGGAACTTGAAAGAATAGTCAACACCTAGATACGATCGAAGCCGGTAGGTACAATACTGTCATCGATCAAACATGCTAGCAGAAGAAATGCACGTACCATTATGTTGAACTGTCCATTGAAGTATAATCATCACCCAAATTACGAGAATAGTTTAAAGTACGATTTGTTCAAGCTCCAGAACATTCGCCAGCAAGTGAAGCGCTGAAATGTGGAATTTCCACCACAGAAATCCATGAACGTACAGCAACGACGCAAACTCGAGCGTCGCGTAAGTAGCGATATTGAAGACAGTGTGTCTCAACTTGGTGGCATCGACATGCTGGATAAAATTTGGCGTTTGGTAATTGAAACAGTGCAAATATGTAAATAGGGTAGAACAAGGGAACAGCGCACTCGATAAATTCCAAAATGACAACGTGCTCGCACTCCAGGAGTAATTCATAAATTCCGACGTCTGCGCTGCTGGGGCTTGCATTTGTACTCATCACCTTGATTGCCTTGGTTTTAGAATGTGCACTGGGGGCAATAGTATTGCTGGTTAGCACTGGAAA
The DNA here is from genome assembly GCA_023335835.1 of Elongisporangium senticosum. Classification (NCBI taxonomy): domain Eukaryota; phylum Oomycota; class Peronosporomycetes; order Pythiales; family Pythiaceae; genus Elongisporangium; species Elongisporangium senticosum. The sequence continues at coordinate 1,566 of JAADVQ010000027.1, read as the reverse complement.
CACTATTGAGTGATGTATTGACGGAGCATTCGATTTTGTCGATTTACGAGATTTGGCCGTCTGAATCTTTGATATACGCACGGTGGTTCCAGTAGTCGTGACCTCCTTCACTCGTCGCGCGTGTTTGTGCAGTTTCCGAAGGTGGTAGATATTGAGAACCAAATCAACGACGATTAGACCTGCACCCGATGCCATCAAACTTGCTGACTGCATGCACTTGAATAGATAGAGAGCATCAAAGAGCTCGACAGAGATCGTCCCTAGAATATTCGCAGATGGATCTCCTGCTGACATATATTTAAGCAACACGCCCATCGCATATTTAATGATTGGAACCACAAGAATGAACGCAACTTGGGCGTTGCCATGCATTCGTACGAAAATCGCGTTGTACACTGGGTAAACCAGTATCAGTTGTGCATGTGATACCGCAAATATGATTGCAGCCTTCATTTGCTTCATGATTGCTGGGTTTTCACGCAATCTTTTCGTTCCGATGACAAAGAATATGAAAGTAAAAGTAAGAAACGCCCACACTGAAGACCCCAACAAGAAACGAATTGCAAATGCCAGCGATATCGAGAAGTTCAAGGTCACGGGCCTGAAAGTGCTAAGTCAGAACGCAGCAGAATTCTTCGGAACTCGCGAGAATTGCTGGAAGCGGCTACGGACAGCCTGTGATTCATCTAGCGAAACTTGGCATCCAAGTTGCTGATCGAGCTGCGGCGGGGTACTCAAACCTATCCGCCTGTGATTGGCTAAAATTAGTGTCATGCCACCAAAAACGTCGACTTCCTGCTGAATGGTTTGACGCCCTAATATTTATTCGGTATTTAGGATAAGTACTGTAAGGGTCTACCTTGGCGTGCACATCTTTCTCGATTTGATATTTCTAATCGACGGGGGCAAACTAAATATGAGGACCAAAGCTGTTCTGCTAAAGGCGAAAGTACAGTATTCACTAGAAGTGGCTCGTCGTGCAACCGCTGTGGCCTGGTTGAGGAGATCAGAGAATTGATGTCAAGTGACAAACTATTAAATCAATTTCGAACTTTCATTCGCCCTTGTTGGTTTTCGATTGGATAGTTAACATTACTTTGGACTGTTATGTGCGATACGCCAAAGCGTAACTGGGTGATCTATGTCATGCCTCATATTAAACGTCAATGTTTACGCTTTGGTTTCAACCTGGTCTCGTCCGGCGTAAGCGATGCAACCTTCCATCTGAGCGGGGCGATCGCCTCATATCCGCACCGAATCGCTTCAAGCACATGCAGATCAAGTCCCCAATACCTTTGTCAAGTGTAAGGTAATTGAGGGTTTGGCCAAATTTCGACCAATGAAAGCCGTGGACGATCTAATTTAGAGGTTCGGCGATTCTCGCCCACACGTTGTGAATACAGTTGGCCCAGAATACATGGCTATCAGCGCTCGGCCTCTTGCGACGGTGGTACAATCATCCTTGTTTGCTGAAACGTGGAAATGACCAACCACACTGTCCAACTCCTCTCGCCCTGCTTTGTGCCGCAACATGTCCAATTCCAGTTACTGTACAGGGACGTACCG
>JAADVQ010000026.1:0-77210 GCA_023335835.1 Elongisporangium senticosum | reverse complement strand
TTGCCACGGACAAGTGCCCGTAAACAAGGACAACGGTGCCCTGGGTCTCGCCGTCAAGACTTGCGCTTGGTTCGAAAACGACGTAGATGCATTCCAACACAGTAAGGACTACTCCGGAGTATTAGTCTTTACACGACCAGACGCTGAAGAACGTTTACAATGCCATAAGATTCTGAATTCTATACCATTGCACCTTTGACGTGAGTGCTGAACTTTACTCCAACATATCAGCGTACAGATTTTGGTGACACCGCATCCAGAACTTGAGTAGCTTGTTGTATCGTCTGATATGGTCTGGGGTCTCTCCTTGCCGATCCTTGCGGAAGAACCGCACAATTTACAGCCCGTACCCAAGACCAGCGCGCCACAAGTTGTTGCATGATACATGGGCAAATACTGACCAACTCGACGATCCAGCAGGGTCAACTTTCTCCCAACGGTCACCTCAGGATACGCCGACTAAACTTGCGTGGTCAGGCAATCATCAGCCCAAAAATCGATCGCTTCATTACCCAAATGATTAAAATTACGGAAGACCGCCAACGTTGATACTAAATACTTCCAAGGTCACGTAACTTCGTCTTCATGGATTGCTACAGGTCGAGAGTGCCGAAATTGTCATCTCAATCAGATATCCATGGGGTTAGGAATGACTTGCTCCTATTATATCCGCAATTCTGTCACTGAGTCTGTTGGATTCCATAACTTCAGCATAAAATCAAGACATCCAAGCACATCAACATGCATCTAATAAAGGCGCCGCTGTATGTATATATCATAAAATAGTGCATTGCATATCACTCGTGTCGCCTGACTTGGGCTACAATTGACAGATGTCCCACAATCCATGGCTGATTGAAGTATTCTAGATTAGACATTCGAGTCGCGCCCCGCTTTTGATCCGTGGATGCCTTCCATTCCACATTATGATCATGTCTCTTTCACTTGTGACGAATTCGTTCCAGCACCTCCAGATACTTGTTGTTGCTTTCGCTTCTCAAGCCGGATGCGACTATCCAGGAACAAGTTTTCGACGTTCCTGGACTGCTGATCCAATAGATTCTGGATCGTGGAGATAATTCCTCTCGCAAGAGGATCGCTTTTCTTCATCACCGTTCCGTCAGTTGAGTTGATGCTGGCCAAAGTATCACAGTGCGCAATGCTCGAGTCCACAAATTCTCCATTGCAGAAAGGAGCGATGACCGACCATCCACTTTCACGCACAATGGCGCGTTTGGGTGTCTCACGTGAGTCGTGGGTTTGCCAGTAGGACATGATTTCTCACATGATCAACGTTCCATGATCAGTCGTGACACGTCTGAGGATTCTTCGCGCGTCGACCTCCGTGCTTCCAGTTGGGTTGTCCAGCTTCATGGCTTCTGCCGTGTGTACTTGACGCCTTTGAGTGACTTCGTCAACAACCTGAACCGGTAAACCACACCGTTAGGATCCAGTGATTAATCAGCAGTATCGGACGACGGCAGGCACGTACGTGACCGTGGATGCGTTGGGTCTTGTCTAGCTTTGTGTACTGGGACACGATGCGCACATATTCAGCCGCAGTAAACGGCAGCAATGCAGATTTGCTCAACTCCAAGATGAGCCCACGACCAAGCTTCTTGACATGCCACTCCCTTGCCGTGTCTTGAGAACTAGTGATGCACATATGCGATATATCTTGCAGGCGCCTGCGCATACTGGCTTCCAGCTGGTACTGCCGAGCGTTCAAGACAGCGCTCAGCATACCATACACTCGCGACCCGTCGTCTCCAAGAGCGATGCTGATGCGTGGGCCCTCAGTCACCACAGCACCCGACTGCTTGTCCAACAAGTGCCTTACACTCTGCACAAACGCTTCATTCGCTGCCACACACTTCTCGAGCCGGCGGTTTTGATCGACAGTGTGCTCTCTCATCATCTGCTCGCTGGCGGCGCGGAGCTTCCAGTTGGTCTGTCTTGACGGGCTTTTGCCACCTAGATCTTGGTGAAGCCGCTTCAAGCGTTGATGCAGACCGTCGATCTCTTGGCGCAGAGCGCTCACATGGTTGCTGTGGAGCGCTCGTCCTCTGACCTTGTTAGCACCGGAACAGGTAGGTGCAGATGAGAGCTTGGAGCCATGGCAGAGCAGCGTATGTGCTGGGTCGTCTGCCGCACAAAGCACATCTGCGGTCGTGAGGAACTCTGTGGACGCGTCGTAGGCCAGCAGCCAGTTGTCGTCCTCGCCCAAGCCGCTTAAGAGTTCACCAACAACCGCCATTTTCCACAATGAGTGTCGGTTCACTCGTTTGACGGATACGGTGCCGGTACTACCGTTGAGATTACCGGGAAAAATTCACTCGCAAAGCTGCGCCTTTGTGCTACAGAACTGAACACGGTGACTGCGTTCTATCTAGAGCGTTTACTAAATTAAAAATCATTGCGCTGGATCTGATTTGGAGAGGTGATCACATCCGCACCAGTTCCCGTCGGGGACCCATGACACTCGAACGAGGCTCTCGCTGGAGGCTTCTGTCCATGATCGTGTTCTCTCCGCGCCTCAGGTGATGGTTGTAGAACTCCTGACACGTGTGCACGATCTTCCGCACGAGCGGATCGCTCTTCTTCAGACTGGAGCCGTCGGACGACTGGATGCGGTACGATTTGCCGCAGTAGCCGATGGTGAGGTCGTCAATGTGTTTGTTGGCCGGGGCGATGATCGACCAGCCGCTTTCGCGGACGATGGCGAACGGGGTCTTGTCGCCGGCCTCGGACCTCTGCCAGTGGGACATGGACTCCCAAATCAGCAACGCTCCGTACGCAGTCCGGATCCGCCGCAAGAGCGATCGACCCTCCAGTTCTCTGACGCCAGAGATTCGATCCAGAGCGAAGCGCAGCTCCACGTCACTTGCAGCAGTGTCGTGTGTCACTCTGTCAACGACCTGCAAAGCAAAGAGAGCTGTTAGTCAGGCATGGGGTCCCTTCGCCACAGCTGAATGAACTCCGCAACGTACAATATCGCCGACCACTTGGATGGAGCCGCTGGCTGTGTACTGGCACACCGCGGCGTTCACCTTGGCCGCGTTAAACGGCAGAAGAACGGACTCTTCCACCTCCATGCGCAGGATTATGCCGCGCTTGGTCACTTTCCATTTGTCCTGAGCAGCGTCGAGCGCACGGCTGCGATGGCTCTGGTACGTAATCTCCCTCAGTCGACTCTCTACGGAGGTTCCAGCTGGTACTGGCGTCTGCATAGGTCGGCCCGCAGCACTTGAACGCGCGCGTGTCGTCATCCACGAGGGGATATACGATGGACTGGCTGGGCAGCATCGTCTGCTGCGTGACCAGCAGTCTCTGCAGCTCGTCTTGGACCCTGGGCCAGGCGATGCTTCAAAAGAGCGTTCTCGTGCTCACCGCGCTCCAGGGCGAACTGCTCGCAGATCGCGCGTTGCTTCCAGGAGCTGTCAAACGCGTCGGATCGCGATGCTGCGTGCTGCTGCAGACACTTGAGCTGCTGGTACAGCATCTCGATCTCGCTACGCAGTGTACACACGCGGTCGCGATGCCGCGTCTTCGAATTACGCGGAGCGGCTTGAGCTCCGACCGTTTTCTGGCGCTTGGCCTTGGGCGGGAGAGACACGTTGGGCGAGAGCGGATCGGCCTCCACGAGGTCTCCAGCCGTGAGTGCCGCACGCAGGAAGAGGTTATCCACGTCGTCCAGCTTCTCCAGCAGAGACGACAGCGAGTCGTAGGCCATTAGCAGAGACTGTTGTTCCTCCATCTCTTGCCAATTCGCTTGTGATCAATATCGCCATTTGACACCATTTTGTTACATTTGGAGAGCGTTGTGATTGGTCCGCTGGATTGGGACTAGGGTTTCATCTATTAGGGATTGGGGATAACCGTCCCATCATCAGTTCTGAGCGTGGGCAATCCAAAAAACTGTGGCATTAGCGGCAAGGCTGCCTGGATTTTTCTGCATCGGCCACCACTTCCGCCAGAGGCACTAGGCTATTAATCCCTATGTATGCATTTGCTTGTCCATGCAGAGAGATACTCGCATTGGTGAACAGTACTGTACTACCGCGTGTGTACGAGCGGCTGCTCCGCTCTTCTGTGCTCAGACCTTTGCTGGATGGGTACGATGTCGTCATCACAAAGTGCCACTGTTATAAACATGTCACGTTTATAACAGTGGCGATAAGAGCCGAAACTCTCTCTCCACAGCAAAACGTAGTGTTTTACCAACAATTTCCTCCATCTTAAACCTGAAGATGACGGCTTCCTCTTGTCCTCCTCATACGCTACAAATAAACTACATCCTTCAAAGTCTGCCACTGGATTGCCGCTGCTGCTGCGCTTGGTCCATGGCGATGTTCTCGATGCGCTTGGCCTGGAGATCGTGGAACTGCTGGCACAAGTGCACGATCTCTTTGGCCAACGGCGCGCTCTTCCGCAAGTGCGACCCGTCGAACGACCTGATGCGGTACGATTTGCCACAGTACGCAACACTCAGATCTTCAATATCGGCCTGCGCAGGAGCGAAGATCGACCAGCCGCTCTCGCGGACGATGGCGTGCGGACTCTGGTCACTCTCATAAGAGCTCTGCCAGTAGGACATGGATTCCCACAGAAGAATAATGCCGCACTCGTGCTGGATGCGCCGCAGGATCGACAGGCCTTCCAGCTGTCGGCCGCCAGACGCATGATCCAGAGCGAAGCGCGACTCCACGTCCTGGTCAAACGCACTGCGAATCACTTTGTCCACGACCTGAAAACACGCACAGCAGTCAGAAATGGATTGCCTTGTAGCTCTACTGCAACCTCCCAAACTTACATTGTCGCTGACCACTTGAACTGTTCCGGACTGGGTATGCTGGCAGATGGCCGCATCCATCGTGGCAGGAGAGAATGGGACGAGCACGGACTCCTCCAGCGTGACCCGCAGGCCCTGGCCACGCTCCACGACGTCCCACCTGTCGTCTTCGTCCGTGGCGTCGCTGCGAAGAAAGCTAAGCTGCATGATCTCGGCCAGTCGGTTCTCTATGGAGGCCTCCAATTGAGTCTGCCGCCGATCTAAACTGGCCTTGAGCAGCCCAAACACGTGCGCATCGTCTTCCGCGAGAGCACTCCCGGCCTGTGGAGTCCTGGTCTGCAGGATCTGCTGCTGCTCGAGCAGCAATCGCTTCACTTCTTTCCCGATCTTCTCCTCCTCCGCCAGTCTCTGCTTCAAATACGCGTTCTCGTACTCGGCCCGGTCTCTTGCGAGTCGCTCACTGAGCGCCCGCCGCCGCCAGCTCGCGGTATCGGCATCGGATGACGAACATTGGGCATGCAGCAGTTGCTGGTACAGCGCATGGATCTCATTGCGTATCTTGTTCACGCGGCCATCGTGCTGCGCCTTTGTGTTGCGATGCGGAGATACAGAGGAGGACGCGGCTGCTTTCAGCTGTGCGCACAGCGGTGGGTGGGCCATGTCGGAGGCTGACGAGGGCGAGTCGCCCCCGGGGCCGCAGGAGAGCAGAGAAAACACGAAGGGGTCGTCCATATCGTCCAACTCCTGCAGGTACGATGCCAGCGACTCCTTGGTCAACAGCTGGGCCAGCGGCTCATGCAGCGACTGATTTGCTGCCATCTTGGAGACTGATGGATAGTAGCACTCCATACAGAAAAGCAGTATCTTTGTATAGCGTATACTATACAGATCTGTCACACCAGGGTGATGGAAAGTTTGTGAGTGATTGTCGCGTGTCACAAATAACCTTGGACAAATAATAAAATGTATCCTACATCGGATGTAAGAGGTTTCTCTGATCAAGTTCAAGTCGACCACCTTGCTGCAGTTCACAAGAAACAAAGGGGAGATACATAGGATACGCAGAGTGCACCTCTCATTTTTTATACCGGAAATTACCCACAAAAAATGTGTTTTCACTCAGCCCCGGAACAAATAGCAGGCTGCCAGAGTTGCTGTCTGACGTGGATATCCATGGCCAGGTTCTCGATGTTCCTAGTCTGGATATCGAACGCCTTTTGGATCGTTGAGATGATCTCCTTGGTCAGCGCATTGCTTCTCTTCATTATCGATCCGTCTGCTGAGTAAATGCTGACGGAGCTCGTGCAGCGAGTCATGCTGGCGTTTTCAAAACCGGCATTGCCTAGAGGAGAGAAATCACCATCCGCTGTCCCGCACCATGACACGTTTCGGCTTCCCTTGAGAGTTGTGCGTTTGCCAGTAGGACATACTATCCCACATAAACAGAGGAGTGTCGAAGTCTGCCACCATGCGTCGCAGAATAGATCGCGCCTCCACCTCGCTAGGATTATCCTCCGAAATGACCTCAACTGCCTCAAATATTCGCTGTTCGTCCACCTTATCGACGATCTGAACATGTAAGCGCATAGCGTCATAGCTTTTGAAAGCCAACATATCAAGTTGGTTGCACGTACGCTTTCGCTGACGTCTTGGATCTCGCCTAGCCTCACGTACTTGGCAACAACGTCTGCGAACTCAACTGCAGCAAATGACAAAATGCCTGAAGCCGTCATATCCATGCCGGGTCCCTGCTGCTTGGGGAACCACGCGAATGCCGCGTTATCTGCATTGGCTGCGCAAATTAACAGCAAACTTATGGTATCGAGCGTCCAGTGTCGCACTCAGCATCCCGTAAATCCGTGATCCGTCGTCCTGCAGAGAAATGTTGACGCTCGGTTCTCTCGGCATGGCATCTGACTGCTTCTTTAGCAAGCTTCTAATGCTCTCAGCGACCTGGTGATTCTCTCTGACGCGCTTCTTGAGCTGATGGTGCTCATGCTCTGCATGGTCCTTCAAGAGTCGCTCGGTTCTCGCGCGGCGCTTCCAGTTTGCTCTAGTTGCGTCCGTTAAACCAATGAGCGGATCTAGTCCGTCTTGATAGCCATGAAGGCACTTTAGATGGTGATGGAGCTCCTCGAACTCGTGCTGCAGAGCTGCCATGCGCTCCCGATGGAGACGACGCGCATTTCTGGACTGTCCTCTGGGCACAATCTTCTTTCCGCTCTCTGTCTCTCACGAGAGCAGCGGATCCCACGGCACACTCACGATATTCATCGCCCCCAGATCGTCCATGCCGGTGAGGAACTGCGTGATCCCATCGTGCGCCATTAGCCAGTGGTCATCGTCATCGTCCGCACACGAGAAGCTCTCCATGTCTATGGTACAATCTGGCTCCGTTGTGGTACAACTGCTCCCAGACTAATTAAGAACGCCGACACACTGACAACCCAGACTAAATGCGAATGGCGCACATGGCACAACTAGCCCACAAAATGAAGAACAGGGCGGCCCAAGACGAGTTGCTCAGCGACCTGGCGGTACTGCAAGAGCTCTTCAGCCTCGTTAGTGACACAGCACAGCCTGTCGAAGGCCAGGCTGCGAGCTCAGATGCGCTGTCTCGACCTCAGCCTTCAGGCTGCGCCCGTGCACGCAGGAAGCGAACACCGCATCGCGATGCCGCCCAAGCACTGAAGAGGGAGATCGCGATACTGAACAAGCAGCTGCGAGAGCTGCACCGAGCCAAAGAGCATCGCAAACCTCATGCAGACAACGGCAGAGTGAACTGGAGCCAGCAGGCCGTCATGTCGCGCATTGCTCAGCAGGATGGTCATGATGAGACCAGAACTCTAAAGAGACGCATCGCTGAAAGCGCGCAGCTGGTTGAGCGCGTGAAGCAGATGCTGGCCAAGCAGATGAGAGTGCTATCTGGATCTCCCAAATTACAGCGAGCGTTCTTGGATGACGAGACGCGCGTTCTGAGCACGCTCAAGGCGGCCCTGGACGCACGATACGGCCAAATGAACGCGTTGGTCAACCGATCAAGAATCCAGACCCTCGCGCTGCGAAGGCTTTTGTCGCCTTCGATCCGGGAGATGAACTTGTGGACTCCTTTCGTGCATCATCAAGGCGCTGGTGTCAGTTTTGGTGAAACGGAAGTCATTCCGTTTGGTTCGAAGATGATTCAGGAAGCCTTAGCAGGTTACGCGTACTTGGACGCGATCATGGGACCGAGCAATCTTGTACGTGAGAGAGGAATGGTTTGTAGCTCGAGTATAGCTGAAATTTGTGCGTGATTTGCAGGTTTTCGATCAGATTCGACGAGACCGAAAGCCGCGAGTCTTTAGCTCAAGCGCTGCTGCTATTGACCAAGCCTCAGGCGGGAAAGAGCTGGATGGCCGAATGATATTGCGTGTTATTCTGAATGATCGAGAGATTTTGCTCATGTGGGAGCATGCGTTCTACTGGCAAGCGAATGAGGATTTCCAAGCTCCCGCCCAACGTGTATTTGTTCGCGACAGTGGGGTTTCATTGGTCACGCCATGTCTGGTCTTCGACGGCAATGCAAGCATTGTGCACTGGTCTAGTTCCATCTCGATGAACGCGGTGGATGGGACTGTACTGAGGCCTAAAGATCCACGCGTGCGACGGATCGCCAAATCATGCCAAAGCTGGTTTGATGTGCACATTCGATCTGTGGAAAACAGGCTGATGGGAAGCAAGATTGGAGTTTTGGCTTGATTTGGTTCGAACATTGATACTTTCGAAGGCTGATCAACAATGGAATGCTCAAAATGGCGCTGAGAATGGCAAATGTCATGCATTTATTCAGTTTTATTGTATATTACTTGGGCGGATACTGTTCTCTCGAAATCAAGACATGAGTTGACCCCAAGAGCAATTAATTCTTGCTCGTACTAATCGCGGAAGATGCAGATTCGGCTCGAGCACCTGCAAGTTGTTTATCCAATATGCTCTTGGCTTGTTTGATGATCTTGATGTTTTCACGCACTCGCTCTTTCAACTGTGTATTTTCTTGTCTCACAAGCGCTAGCTTCCGCTTTTCCTCAAATGCATACAAGCGCGAACTTGGCTCTCCGGTGGTGCTTAGAAGTCTGTCGAGTGATGCACGAAGATGCTGATTGGTGTGCAAATTCTCTTTCTGGCGTCTTAAAGTATCGATCTCAAAGCGAAGCTCCTGGATTAGCTCATGATGCGTACGCTTACTATCAGAAGCTATGGATTCTTGTGCCGCCAACACTGACTTCTGAATTTCTTCATCGGAAGAGCACAATTCATCCAATGCGTCGAAGTCAATCATAGATAAAAGCTCCTGGATAGTGTCATCCAACGCCTTGGTATCTTGGGCCCGCGCTTCCTCCATTGATTTCCGAATATGAACTATTTGCGCCTGTGGATGACAGTTCGACAATGCTGTGGTCAGTGAGGCTCTCGCAGCTGAGTTTAGCAGCGAGAAGCATCTGAGCGACCAGGCGAGCTCCTCTGGGCTGGATCCTACGAAACGTCGGAGAAACAGTCATCCCCGTGGAAGACTGAGCAATCTTGGATACCAGTGATCGTTTTTTTGCTGCACCGTCGCATTGTTTCATTTCATTTCATAGTGCGGCACTTTATGTTGATACCGTCAAAGAACTATCATATCCATCCCTGCCATTGCTGAGCCAGCGTCGTCATGTCGCATTATTTCCGCAGCCCAGCAGTTCCAGGACTCTTTTCAAGCTTTTAATGTTGTTCAACGCACCATAAGCTCGACGGACTCAAGCTTGATTTTCATCAGTGATCGCACTCATCCGCGGCTTGCAGCTGGATTTTCAGGTGCAGCCATCGGTTGCCAACGCTCGACTCATGCGTACGATCGTCACTCGCGCGACTTTCAGTCTGTGGCTCATTTGAAACGGACGGATTGCTCTATGACGGTACCTACAGATCTATAGAAGTCCAACTTTGAAGTATCCACCTACCAACCAACCAGCGACGTCGTCGCATTAAAGTGAATACTTAGATGACAGCAGAGTCGACCAACCAGCAGAACGCGAACCCATTACTAGCGTTCAGACCGAACTGTCCTCAAGGAATTTCTTCCATTTTTCGTACTGCCATGGGTACAGGCTTGTTGCTCCGGTGCAATCGTTTTCCGTTTATAAGGTAGAAGAACTTGGTGCTTCTACAATTTTTTGCCAGATTGTGAGCACAATGCTGGCGACCAGCCAAATTAATATCTAATCTTCAAGCCAACACGCCGAGCCAGTCCGGAGTTAAAGCCAATGGCTTCCATTCGCGTTCTGGACCGCCGCCCACTAACCTCTAGTTGTATGTTGGCTCGTCATTGCAGTCACCAAACACCAGGTTGACCAAGATTGAGATCTAATGCAGACACATGCATCCTCTGGGGAGCGCGTTACCCGCACGGCTGAATCAGCTTAATGATCATAGTGATATCTCGACTGGGGAAGCGTAGCAAAGAAATGACCCACATTGGCAAAAAAACTAAGCACTGCCGAGCTAAAGCCAAGATCGGGGACATGAAGCCCAATGGAAAGACGTACGGATCTTAACGACAGTCGCGTCCATGACATACGACAATATAATATACGTCTGGGATGCTAGCTGTCGTTAAAAAGAAGGGCGGTCATCCACAGGAATCACACTTGATGTCATTAAACACGGTCATAACGACGATCGTACCACCATTCAAGCCGTGATAGGTCATGTACAAGACACTCGTGAACGCAAGTCTGAACAGCACAACGACTAAGACAAGGCGCGTGCAACTGTATGAAGAAGTAAACCAACGCAGAACAAAAAATCGCTTGTATCTAGACATATTTTCTTGCTTCTTCTTGAAGATCATCCCCGGTGTAGGAAATGACGAAGCGTGACGACTTGTTCTGCTATGACATGTTCGAGCATCCAAGTCGCAGGATTGTACCCATGAAGCGGAAATAAAAAGCTTCAACTGCTGACTAAATCTTCAAAGGAAACGGTTTGCCCACTCACCGAAGGCAGCTGATCAAACAAAAATATACATGAGAAGAAGGCTAACGAATCTTAGAACATCAGGTCGACCAATGTTACCACAAGGAAAAACTCCATCCATGGTCATTGTGGGCATCAAATCCACTCATTGGCCTATATTAAAACAAAAACACTCGATTGCGCTGATAATTCCACGCCAATCTTCATCTGTTCTATTCAACTCTCTTGGACGACCTTGCCAGTGACATTGTGCATTTCGAGAAAACAAATGCTTCGTCCACGGAGTCGTTCTTCACCTTATCAGCGACATTTTGGCCCATTGAGAGAAATTTTGCCTCGGATCGTGGCTCCAGTCTTTGGGATACATCAACGTGGTTTTACCAGCGCCAGACGATTCCATAAGAGCTGCCATTGTTTCATGAAGCGCGCATCCACAGATTCCCTTGAGCATATAGATGAATTTGTTCGCGTTTACGGCCTGCATCTTCATTCCACCTGACTCGAAACGCGATGGATGCAGAAACGAAGCTGTTTTTGATTGATCCATTCACGGTCACAGTATCGCGTCTGGGCGTCGTTAGTGGCTTTTCTGCGCTTGAGTAGATCTCGTTATCTCTAGACTTATACCCCAGAGTAACGCATGCAAAAGCCATGAAAATACATATACCGTATCTAAACTAGTACTTTTCAGATGGAACACCAAAAACGGCACATACTTTACTGACCCGAGCTTGGCTCTCCGGTGGTGCTCGAAAGTCTGTCGAGCGATTCACGAAGATGTTGATTGGTGTGCAATTCTCTTTCTCGCGTCTTAAAGTTTCGATTTCGTAGCGAAGCTCCTGGATTAGCTAGCTCATGACGCATACGCTTACCGCCAGAAGCTGCAGTTTCTTTGACCTCGAATGTCGATTGCAGCATTATTTCATCGGAAAGACATAATTCATCCAATGCGTCGAAGTCGATCATAGATAAAAGTTCCTCGATTGTGGCATCCGATGAGTTAATGTCGTGTAATTGTGAGCCCTCCATTGATTTTTGATCAGGAACTATTTGTGCTAATGAATGATAGTTCAAGAATGTAGTGGTAAGTATAGCCTTCACAGCTGAAGGACAAGCGCAGTAGCCCTGTGCGACCACAGAGTAGTAAGCTTGTGCATGAACGAACATAAATCCAGCCAATTGCGTCGAAACGTTTGAAAAACAGCCACCGCTCTAGAAGATTGAGCGTTCTTCGATTTCATCACGCGATTCCTCTTTGCACATTCGCATTGTTTCTGATGGCTTTATATGGTGGGGAGCACTTTTGCATATATAATTTCAAAGCGGTTGACTTATTTCCACCAATGAAAGGACTCAGCAGTAGGTTCCAGCTGAATTTTCAGGTGCAGCCAGAACTGATGCGGTTGTCAACGCTTGATCCAAGCCCCAAATAGTCACTCCCGTGACGTTTAGAACGTTGTTCATTTGAAACGGATGAGTCTGCTCTCTGGAACCCACAAACCATCCGAGTTGCTTCGCATATAAATCAACTTTTCACATAGAAGCATTCGCCAGCCAACCAACGCTGGACCAAACTCGAGTGATTGCTCAGATGACAGGAAAATCAACTCAACCAACCAGGAGAACATGAACCCATTACTTGCGTCCGGACTGAATCGTTTTCTATTTTGGTTCTAACATTCTCGTAGTTTGGGAACTTGGTCTTGGTTCAAGATCGATGCCTTATACAAATTTGGTCCATTTTGTGCTGCGTGTAGTCGCAATACCAGTTATCATGGCAGCCACAAGCAGCACAAGCGGTTCAAGATCTTTGAAGCTGAAGAAAGATTCGCTCTCGAGTTTCAGAAAAGATGCAACCGGTAGACCAAAGCACACAGAGGACGCGCACACGGCTTCGACCAAGTCGAAGACCACGTTGATACTGGGCAGAAGATCACAATCAAAAGTGACGAGTAGAGGATGGATATCGTGACCATAATATGCCGTGTACGCGATGACGGTGCCTGTGCGAAGAGCATTTTTAATCGCGAACCGACGAGGAAAAACATCAAGCGGGTATGCCATGCAGGCTGTGATCGTGATAGCCACGCGACTGACGGCAATCGTTGATGGGTAATTTGAGCAAGATATTGCCATAGACGGCTGGATCTAACAGCGTGCGACCAAACGCCAAATACGCCGTCAACCCCATGGCCAGGTACACGAGGCCGCATACAACAGTCGCACATCGAGCGACTCGACTCGATTCATGCGCGCCGCACTCGGAGAAACGAGCTTATAGTAGATGGGGAAAATATTGACCTATAGTAATGTCATTAGCTACGAAAGAACGAGCAACGATGTGCACATGCGTCTTTGGTGTTGATGAACCAGTCAATACTCTGGGGACGCTCCCCATCAGGCGCAATGATTGCGCCCAGGGCCACGAGATAGGAGACCGAAAATCAAAGCACAGCATGAAAACGCTGATCTCGACAAGAAGCGCGATCCTTTTACCAAACGCCAGCAGCGCAAGGTCTTCGTATGATTCGAGACTACAACCACGATGCTAAGCAAGTTTGTTTCATAGTGAATCAATAGTGCAAGCTTACCCAGTAATTTCTGCAGCACGAACGAGTAAGCCGATGATGTAGATTGTGAACAAAGCGGTCACAATCAAAAAGCACAATAGAAAAACTCAGGCCAGACACAGCAAATGCGTACGGCAGTGATAGCGTCACCGAGCACAGCGTTGCTCCAATGAGATTGGATACAGACAACGACTGGAAGCGGCTTGAGGTAGATGCTTCTGTGTAGCTTCCAAATCGACATTGAAACTATCAGCAGGCAAGAAACTCAAGCCAATCGAGTGCGAAATTTTGATCGAAATACAGCATATCCATTGTAAACGGACCGAGAAAATCAGAATGATGCAAAGAAAACGTGATTGTTTTTTTCTGATGGCCTTGAAGATGCCACGAACTGCCTCCCTCCCATACCAGCGTGGTTTCTGAGTCAGTGATCACGATGCAATGCGCTTGAGTTACAACTTGAAACGAACGCGTTTGTTGGTCACAAAGCAGCAGCCACTTCCCCAAGAGTCATCAAGAGTATGCTCTATACCAATCCATCGTCAGGATCCGCGCTAAGCGATCGAAGTGCCTGTACTCAAAACGTGCCAGTAGCAACGCTGCACGCCGGATAGATTACTCGCAGCAAGTCGAGTCACCCCCTGGGTTCGGTTATTAGTAATTGACGCTCAGCGGCATCATCCAAATGCACTTTTCTTCACTGAAACGCTGAGCAACGAGAATTTTATCCTGGCTAAACGCCAAAGGAGGTGGATCGAATGGTCCATAGTAATGTTCTGGCAATCCAATATAAACTAAGTGTTTTATTTTGATCTGAGAAGAGGATGACCACCAGGTAACTTCCGGCCATGGCTCTCTATCTTGTGAATTTCGTGCAAGGGCACTCGACTGCTGAGTGTTTGGAACAGCCCACCGGCTCC
This sequence comes from Elongisporangium senticosum, assembly GCA_023335835.1. Lineage (NCBI taxonomy): Eukaryota > Oomycota > Peronosporomycetes > Pythiales > Pythiaceae > Elongisporangium > Elongisporangium senticosum. The sequence goes on along the minus strand of JAADVQ010000026.1, from coordinate 62,934 downwards.
TTCCACACGATCTGAAATTGCTGAGGTTGCGTTGAATGTCTAACGTCCGGATTGAATTTCGTCGCGTTTCCTTTGGGGATACAACGAATCATAGCGGGGCACGAAGCGGGGGACGTAGTGAGCCATTGCCACAGAGCATTTCGTTAACTGGCTGTCGAACGTCCGTTTCGCTTGTACCCTCTCAAGGCTGATTTTGGTCATCAAACCAACCATTCTAGAGTACATTACATGGATGCAGGCTCCATTAACTTCACAACTATTAGGAGACGGATTAAACACACAATAAGATAAGGATTGTTGGACTACTGGTTGGCACCCATGCCGGTGTGCTGCAGGAGCATGGTTGCATCCAGCACGAGATTCTCCACGACCTGGGCATGAGCCTTGTGGAAGCGCTGGAACGTGCACACGATATTCCTCACGAGCGGATCCGTTTTCCTCATTTTCGACCCATCGAGCGAGTGGATGTCAATGCCGATCTTGCAATGCGCCACACTCATGGTGTCTTCGTAGCCTTTGAATGGAGCGATCATAGCACAGCCACTGGAACGCACCATGGCTCGCTTGGGCTGGGGCTGGTCAGCCGTACTGGCAGAAGTGTCGCTCTGCCAGTAGGACATGGTCTCCCACAGGAGCAGAGTCCCGTGCTCGTTCACGATGCGCCGCACGATCGTCCGGCCTTCAAGTTCCCTGCTACCTGAGGCATGATCCATAGCGAAGCTTGAATCACTATCCATGGGCTCATCGGACCGCCTCAACTGATCTCCAGCCTAAGCAAAGCAGGCAACATCAATGTTAGCTTCATAGACCATAGTGCAGTGATCGGGAGCCACACGTACGTCATTGCTGGAACCTGAAATCGTGTCGAATTGCGTATGCCGAGCCAGCGAGCAATTAAAGATAGCAGCGCTGAACGGCAAAATGCGAGACTCTTCAAAGTCCACGCCGGCATTGCGCTGGATAGGGAACCACGGCTCCTTGGCCTGCATGGTCGCATTGACGCACTGCTGCGTGATCTTCACCAACCTCCGGTTCATATTGGTACCAAGCTGGAGCGACCGCGTGTCCAGATTGGCCTTGAGCATGGTATAGACACACGTGTCGTTGTCCATGAGCACAAAGTCCAGTCGTTCTGGGATGACTACGAGCGCGCAGTCCTTCTGCTTGTTCACGAGTCGTCGCGCGGCGTCTGAGAAGCTCTCGTTGGCTTCAATGCGCTTCCGCAGTCGGCGGTTCTCCTCCTTTGCCTGGCTCTTCAACAGTCGCTCGTGCGTGGCCTGTCGTTTCCAGTTCTTCACCTCCATCGTTTTGGCCTGGCGCGTCGTCCTGGCCTCCTTCTGCTGCAGAGCGTCGTGGATGCTCTTGAGCTGGTCGTACAGCCCATCGATCTCGCTCTGCAGCTCACGCACGCGGCCGTCGTGCCGTTCCTTCCGCGTCTGCACAGTGTGGCCGCGCTTCCTCTGCGGTCGATGCGGCGGGGAGCCATTCTCGATCTCAAGCCGCGTCAGCCCGTGCTCTAGCGGTCTGTCCGGCGCCGTGGGGCTGTCCATGCAGGCTTTCATCGTCACGTCCAACGCCTCCAGCTCGTCCATCTCGCGCAGGAAGTCGGTCATGGCGTCGTCCATGATGCTCACGACGTCGTCGTCATGGAACTGCTCGAACAGGATCGCCTGGGTCGCCATCATCGTCAAAGGCTTAATTGCCACTGAGTGACGGGCTGGCTTCCTGATCTGCTGCAACGATGGGACATGAGCTTGATAATGGACGACTGTAGTACCGTGATCCCCTCTGTATTGCATACATCCTTCACTATCGAATATTGAGATTGTGAAGGTCGCCTTTATTCGAAGTGGTCTTGTATTGAGGCCATAACGAGTTGAAGCCATAACGGATCGTGAAGCGGCGGCAGCATGAGCGACGACGAGCTGGATGAGCTCGAGACCAAGGTCCTGTCTCGGCCACTCTCCAGCGCCATGCTTACTGAGGCGTGTGCCCGTGCTCTGCTGACTCATCGCTTGCGTGTGTGTGTGCGCCTGTGTAGTTGGAGGACCTCACGCGGCAGACCGAGGTGCTCAAGCAGGAGAACGAGCTGCTCGAGTCGTACCTGCACCGCAATGGCCAAGGGCTCGTGGGCAGCGACGACGAGGAGAAGAAAGACGACAAAGACAAGAAAAACCGCCAGCGGCGCGCGAGGGCGCAGGTGCTGCTGACCATGGAGCAGAAGAACGACCTGTGCAGCACGGAGCTGGAAGAGGCGCAGAAGGAGCTCGAGGAGACCAAGCGCACTTCCGAGCGGCTCATCGACACGCTGCGCGCCGTTCTGGAGGAGACCGACATCCGCATCGCCGAGCTCAAGAAGGACGCGTACGAGTTCAAGCGCGATATCGTGGTCGGCGCCGAGAACTTCCGCACGGGCAAGACCATCGCCGAGAAGATGATCCGGTACATGGAGGAGAAGCTGCGGCAGAAGGACGCCGTGGTGGAGAAGCTGCGGCTCAAGAACGCCACGCTCAAGAGCCAAGCGCAGAAGATCGACGCGCAGCTGCGGCACAAGGAGGAAATGGGCGACGCGCTGCACTACATCGACTTCCACCAGCTGCAGATCGAGAACAAGCAGTACGTGGCTAAGATCGAGGAGCGCAACGAGGAGCTGCTGAAGCTCAAGCAGACCACGGGCAGCACGGTGCAGGTGCTCAACAACCTCAAGAAGAAGCTGCACGACCTCATGGAGGAGAGCGCGTGGCTGCAGAGCGAGATCCAGAGCCGCACGGAGCTCAACGAGAAGATCGTGGAGGAGATCACCGAGGTGGACGACAAGAACACCAAGGACCTCAAGAAGCTGCAGCGGCTGCAGACCCAGCAGGACGCCGAGCCGAGCAAGGAGCTGCCACAGGTAATGCAACCCTCTTATCACCCTGACAACCACCAGTCAATTGGCTCACATGGCTCAATTGCGTGCATGCAGATCCTGGACTATGTGGCGCAAAAGGCCAAGATGTACGAGCTGCAACAGGAGGTCAAGAACTACGAGCGCAAGGTCGAGATCGCCGAACGCGCCGTCCGTGTTCGTCGCAGCAAAACCATGCGAACCTAAGGCCAACGTGCTGAATCTGATATACTCGTTCGCGTCGCCAGTAGTTCCAGTCGAGTCTTCCATGAAAAGGGCGGTTTTGCGTCCGTTCGGGTTCAGCAAACCGTTGGGAACGTTCCTTCTGGGTTGAGAAGAGCTTGGACTGACTTGTCCAGCGTGGCGCCATGGCCATCTGGTACCGCGAAAGGCGCTTTCTTCTTTTCACGCCTCGGAATGGGGCCACGCGCCACATAACGCTCTCTCGCTCTATCTCCCTCCCTCGCGAGCCCAATGGCCTCACCTGGCCACCCGCCTGGTTCAGATCACTAAGCAATTCGCTTAGAGCTGACAGCGCAAGACACGCCAGAGCCAGAGCCACTATGTTGAGCACAACGACGCGCATCTTGATCCTGGTCTGCAGTGTGATTCTGGCGCTCGCATCTGCGCAATCACTGAAAGGCGCTGTAATGGAAGCCCCATCATCGCCACGTGAGCTGCTGTCGTTCGCGTCGATGCCCGGAAGCGGCAGCGAGACGGACTGTGAGGACGGATCCAATGTGCCCGTGTCATACTCGGACACGGGAAGCTCGGATACTGACTGTGAGAACGGATTGGGCGTCCCCGTTTCGTACACGGCTGCTGGTTCATCGTCGAATGAGACCGATTGCGAGAACGGATCCGGCGTCCCAGTATCATACTCGCTTGAAGGCAGCGACTGCGAGAACGGATCGACTGTGCCTGTGCGATACTAGAGGCCAAGGGTCGAATCAACTCGGCCCAAGGCGTCGGTCGCGCCGCTTGTCCGTTGAAAACGTTTCGTATTCGCGAGTAGACTCGCACTTCGTATTCCATCGATAATAAATCCCCCATTTGCGTCCTTTGCGCTCGTCGTATTCTTCATCCATGGACAACAAGCGTGGGCTTCGGCAGCGACAGCAGCAGTTCCAAGAGGAGCTTGATGCGCTGGAGATCGAGCTGCTGACGCTGGAGGCAAAAATGCAGCCCAGCAGTCCAAACTATCTCCAACAGCAGTGGCAGGTGCTGCGCGTGCAATATCGGCTCGCAGAGCTCTACCAGCAGAATGAAGAGTGTCCAATGGCGGTCGTCTACTTCCGCAGGGTCTTGGACACGAGCACTGATCCAGTAGAACAGCCGCCTACTGCCAGCAAACTCACGCGCATCGCATCACAAGGCCCAATACAGGAGCCGCCCTCTCCATTTGCGACAGAGCCAAGAAGCAAGAACGAGTTCGCCTCGCTCCGGGAGAACGTGTTGAACCAACTGGCGAGCCTGTATTTCTCTCTCGATGACCCGGCGCAGGCCATGAGCTGCCTACTGGACGCCAAGCGCAGCATGCGAGAGCGACAGAAGCAAATCTCTACTGAAGAAAATGTCGAATCCGCGACTACGAACGCGGATGAAGCCAAGGCCACGAGACAGCTGGAGCAGGCGCTACAAGTCAACCACGCGATATTTCTTCATGCAAAAAGAAGCGACGATGACGCAATCAACGTGCTCAGCCGAGTTTTGGAGTCGCCGATGGAGGTCGACAGCTCCGAATCAGCTCGAATTCGCGCAACCGCCCTCAGCTGTGAGTTGTCTCTCGCTTGAGTTGGCTTGGCTTCATTAACTAATGCTTCCTAAAAGTGCGCGCAGCAATCTGGAAAACCAAAGGCAGCACTGGGAAATGCATGCAGCTCTCGCTCGAAGCGGTTCAATGCGCAAAACTTGCACACGATCCATCGCTACTTTCGCGGTGTCACAATAATGTCGCGCTCCTTTATTTTGAGAACCGAGATGCGACCACAGCATTGACACACTTCATAGCCGCCTATCGCGCAAGTGTCGACGCCCAGGATGTGCAGTTGCAGGCGACCAACAAGTACCATATCGGCGTGGCCATCGCAGTGCTCGGTGATGCAGTCGACATCCCACAAAGCTGCCGACTGGATCCCACGCGATACGACGCAGTCTCGGCAGCGACATTGGATGAAGAGACTGAAGCGGATGTGGCTAACGCTGTTCAAGCAAACACGAACGCGAGGGATTGCTTCATCGAGACCGAGAGTCATCTAGGCAACGCGCAAAATAAAGACGCACCGCTGAGCATTCTGGCGCAAGGATGCCGGGGCGAGGCAGAATACTACGGTGGTGAGTTCCACACGGCCGAGGCGGAGTTCTCGATCGCTCTGCATCAACTGAAGGAGTTCCTCTTCGCCATCAACTCCAAGAACGGCGCAGACACCAGTGCGACCGCAACGAAGAGTCCAGAGGCGAGTACTTACAAGCGCAAAATGCGCGAATTGGACGTGATCCAGGGCTTCCTGCTCAGCTATGTCGGGTGCACACAGCTCGTCGAGGGCAAGTTCGACCTTGCCGAGAGCTCTCACCAGGCAGATCTTGCGCTGGCACTTGAAAGCGAAGACATTTACGCCCAACAGCGCGCCACACGGAACCTAGCAATGGTTTACAACGCCACGCAGCGGTACGAGGAGGCTGTGCCGCTCTGGAGAGACTCGATCGAGATCGCCATGGTGATGCAGAGCCAGCTGGATCTCTTGATGTCGTACTCTGGCCTGGGCACCGCGCTCAAAGAACTTCGAATGACGAGTGAGATTGTCGTAGAGCACTCGCCTGAGCTGCTGGAAATGAATCCGCTGGACATTTTCCTCCGTCAAAGAGCCCTCGCAATCGATCTTGGCGACCGGCACCAGCAAATCCTTGCACAGCAGCACATCGTAAACGTGTACGAGTCGCCCTTGGCAGCAGCTGATGCGATCGAGCAGCGACTGTCGGAGTGCGACATGCTCGTACGACTGTGCGAACAGTACAGCAATGTTCAGTACCGCGCAGACGCATATCGAGCATTGGCAAACGCACTTACAAAACAAGTGGAGCGGCTGAGCGCTCGTGGCCCACGCTTTGCAGAGGCGGTCAAGGTTTTGACTCAGAAGCGCAACGCGGTCTGCGAGAAGTATCAAGAGGCCACCACCATGCTGACCAAGGCAGCCGTTCTCCTGTTTAACAACAGCGATCCAAACACAGAAGAAGTCGCAGCCGGCCCCAGTGCAGTTGATAAGCACGCTAGACAGCCTTACATTCGGCTTGAGATTCTTCAGAGACCGTGACAGCAACTAACTTGTAACTTGATGTTTAGTATTCTTTTGATGTTTCTTTACATGCATCGGAAGCAACGAACGATTCACAATAAAGCAAGACAGGCAACATCACTTACTACATACTCGTCCGCGCTCCAAACGTGACTTCTTGTCTGTCCTGCTCCAATCGCTTAGCCAGAACTTCCTGAAATCCGGGTGGGCACGACATGGAGCGCTCCAAGTTGGCCAGATCCAGCACGGACTTGTCGGACTTGCGAAGGATACTCAAATCGTGCTCCTTGGTAATGGTGGGCAAATCCCCCGAGTCGCTGCTGGTCTCATCATCAGTAGAAGCTTCGCGATCGCTGTTGGCAGCAGCTTTCTTGGCACTGGCTTCGCTCGCCTCAATCAGCGAGCGCTCGTGCATGAATTCATTCCAGTCCAACTTGGTCGGCTCAGCCAGTTTGCCCAGCTCCGTCTTGTACTTCTTCACAAAAGCACGCACTTCCGTTTGCAAAATGGCACGGCGGCGGGGCAGCTCGTCCTGCATGGCTTTGTACTTGGGCAGCAAGCGGTAAAACAGAGGTCGAACAGTCTTGAGCTCAATGATACCGGCTTCCACGGAGCGCACACCGAAGAACGAAAACAGCGGGAACGAGCACAAGAGCAGCAGAATGGATGACCAGTACCAGTTGGTAAACAGTACGGCAGCCAGCAGATACATGAACCAAAGCACAGGCACAGCGACAATCGAGAAAGCGATCTTCTTGCTGAGCATGACGTCACGAGCAGCCACCTTGACATTAGACCCTGCCAGCGCCTTCTTCTGCTCAGCAAGAGCGACATGGCGAGCCATGAATCCGACGGGCGCATTCAAAATGAACGAGGGGATCGATGCAAGCAGAAAGATCAAAAGACCGTACAAGGCGGAACCAATCACGTCATGGATCGTCCACCACGCGATGAAGGGCACTTGGTGATCCTTGAGTCCCATAATCTTGAGCGTATTGTTGTACTCTTCAAGCTTCTTGTGCAGATCATCCAGGTCCTTTGATGCCGTCGGCAGCGTGCTCAGAATCTTGTAGCCTTCAGCAAAGCGTCGGTTCAAATCTTGCGTCTCCTTTGCCGATAGACGAACACCCGAGCGCTGGAAAAGGCGACGACCCGTAAAGATCAGCTGAAGAATATTGTAGTCTGGGGCTGTGACGATCACGGAGCGCATGCCTTCCTCCACGCGGTGCAAGAAAGTGTTGCACGCTTGGCGCTTGTCCGTCTCGTACAGCTTCATCAATGGGGCATCAACGGTGATCGGCGTACCGAATTCCACGACTACACGCCCTCGGAAGCGGTGGCCACGGAAATAGTTGAGGCCCACAGGCACCACATGCGCGGTGATGTTGTACTTGTCCTTGACACCCAGCGCCATGATGCCCACACCAGCCTTCAGAGGCAGCAGATCCGTGCGATCGTGCGAGCCACCTTCAGGGAAAATACCAATGCAGTTGCCACGCTTCAGGTGCGTGTACACCTTGGCAAACGTCACGGACTGGTCAACCTTCTTGAAGATACCAAACGAGCTCGGAGTCATCACGGCCTCCTTGAGACCGTTCTGGTACGGAGCCTCCAGCAACAGTTCCGTGTCGCTCACGACCTTGACGATCTTGACCGGCGCGCCGCTGTCCTTGACCGTCTTGCCATTGTAGCGCACCTGGTCTCCGGGCGTAACCTGCGCCACGAAGCTGGTGCCTTCGCCAATGAGCACGTGCTGCTTGGCAGCCTCCTCGCTCGTGCCCGCAGGCGCCATGCTCACTTTGCCCACGCCCGGGATCACGGAATCCTGCGGACGCACGACGGGGATGCAGCCCATGATGCGACTGAGCGGTCCCACGACGGGCAGGTGCCACGACTTTTCGGCGATCATGAAGCCAACCTTGCGAGGGCTGTTCATCATGACCACGACGCCGTCCACAAACTGGTTGGCGTGGTTGCCCGTGAAGATCACGGGCCCTTCCTTCGGGATGTTGTCAGCGCCCACGACTTCAATGCTCTTGAACGTGATGCTGAGAATGCTATGCAGAAAAACGCGGACCGAGCGGTAGATGGCATCGGCGTGGTTGTTCCAGAGCACCGCGAGCAGCATGGCGAAGAGCGGGAAGCCGCAGTAGAAGGACGGGAAGCCCAGGAACGAGCTCACGGCTTTGATCGGGCTACAAGACAATACAGAGCCAGGCGTGAGATCCCTCTACAGCCACAGAAGCCGACGAGTGCGGGAAGCAGGACGCACTTGAGCGAGTCGACAGACAGTGCCATGAGCAGCAGCAGGATGAGCGTCTGGCTCCACACATCGTTGAGCACCTCCTTCTCGTTGAAGCGCATGGCGGTGGCAGGTCAACGCAGCGAGCGACCGGTCTCTTCTTCCTCTCGGCTTGTGACGAATGGCGAATATCCGATTCTGGCGCAATCAGCAGCCGCCAGGAAAGAACTCCCTTCTTATTGTGTCTTACACGGTATGTCCTACTGTTCCGTCATTGCTGACGCCAGTCTGTCATCGTGGGTGATGCGTGCATCCGGCTAATGGCGGCTTTCGACTCGACTAAATGATTTTTCGTTTCGTGTGTTTGATAGTGTTTTTGTATGTTGAAACGATCAAGTCGACTTTGACGTATAACAGGTTAAGGTGAATTTAGTCGAATGACGCACGTCACCAGGATGGGCATCAACTCTCACAGGTCGGAAACCAGAAGCAAGATGTTACTAACCCGATTGTACCACTTTATTCGTTGACGTCTGTTATGACAGCTTGGCGTCAGGGGTTAAGTACCGCTTCAACGCGGGTGCTTGCTTCAGCATCCGCTAATCGTGTTTACTGCATCCGCTTGACCCCACAAAAATAGGTGGACCTATAAATGGCACCGGCCGGCCGGTGCAGCGCCAGAGCCCTGTAGCTCCAGAAGACGCAGAGCGACAATGACCGACTCGAGCCTGCTGACCGTGGACAACGTGATCAAGAAGCTCCTCAATGTGGCCGACAAGCCCACGCAGACCGAGGTGACCGACATCACGACTGACGAGGTCATGCTGATCTGTCGCAAGATTCGCACGGTGCGTCCAGAATCACTCAGCACATAAAATCCATTGGTTTCAGATGTTGGTGATCTCTGTCTCAATGGTAGATCTTCCTGGAACAGCCGCCACTGCTGGAGGTGCCGGCGCCCATCAACATCTGCGGCGACACGCACGGCCAGTACTCGGACCTGCTGCGGCTGTTCGAGATGGGTGGCTTCCCGGACGACAAGAGCTACCTATTCCTGGGCGACTACGTGGACCGCGCCATGCAGAGCATTGAGACCATCTGCCTGCTCTTCGCCTACAAGATCAAATACCCGAATCGCATGTTCCTGTTGCGTGGGAACCACGAGTGTGCGTCCATCAACCGCATCTACGGTGAGTTAGTCGACCAAAATGCCACATTTCTTGGGTATAATGAACTGACACTCGCACAGGCTTCTACGATGAATGCAAGCGTCGATACTCGGTCAAGCTCTGGCGCACGTTCGGCGACTGCTTCAACTGCATGCCCGTGGCTGCGGTTGCGGCCAACAAGATCTTCTGCACGCACGGTGGACTGTCGCCGGATCTGTACACGCTGGACCAGATCAAGAACATCCGCCGGCCCACGGACGTGCCGGACGAGGGTCTGCTGTGCGATCTGCTGTGGTCGGACCCAGACCCGGACAGCCAAGGCTGGACAGAGAGCGACCGGGGCGTGTCCTACATCTTCGGCTCGGACGTCGTGGAGCAATTTCTGCAGACCCACGACCTGGATCTGGTCTGCCGCGCGCACCAGGTCGTCTCGGACGGCTACGAGTTCTTCGCTGGCCGCAAACTGGTCACGATCTTCTCGGCGCCCAACTACTGCAACGAGTTCGACAACGCCGGCGCCATGCTCGTGGTGGACAAGGCGCTCAACTGCTCCTTCAAAGTGCTGTGCTCCAACGACAAGAAGAAAGGCGGCAAGAAGTAAGCGCTTGGCGAGCCCAGGCCAAAGGATCATTTCAATACAACATATCTATTAACTGATCCAGCTCTCAGCATGTTCCTCCTTCCTGCTAAACACCAACGGACTCAACAACAGGGACTTTAAATGGGCTTAATGTATTAGCAGAACCGAGCGCGCTTGGGTTGCAGCATCACGAACCGAGCGACTCGTCCGTCGTGCCGATCGACTCGGTACACGGCGTAGTCCAGCGGCGGGTCGTCGTCTCCGCTGTACTCGGGCGGCTCGATCAGGATGAGCACATTCGTGACGTTGAACGCGATAAAGTAGACCATGCCAACCATCCCAGCTGCGAGGAACGCCGTATCCAGTGGGATCGTGTCGGCCATCCAGGAGAGGAACACGAGCTGGTAGAGAGCACTCGCGAGGCAACTGAGCAGATAAAAGCTACGCTGCCAGTGCGTCAAGGCCAGCGGTCCCAGCCAGACCATGACAGGGCAATAGGCCACGGAGGTCACCGTGAGAATCTAATATCCGTTTGTCAAAGGCACATGGGCGTCAGATAAACCGCATACGTTGACAGAGGAATCAGAGAACGAGGACTCACAAACTCGCCCCAAAGGAGCTGCTTGATCAGAGCGTTGGCGAAGCTGGGCTCTCTCGCGGCTTTGCGCTCAAAGCGTTGCAAAAACGTCCCGTCAAATAGATCAGACACGGACTGCACGAGTTCCTCGTCTTTGGAGCCCGCCACCATCGGCAGCGCCAGCTGCAGTGCTCCAAGCTCCACTATCGTTGGTGTCTATCAAAAGCCAATAGTGAGCGCGAGCGTTAATACATCCTACTACCCGATAGAGAAACTATAACACACCTGAATGAAAGGGTTGGTGAAGGAGAGGCGAAGCCTGTAGAGCCCGGGGATGATCGGACGAATCGCTTGTCGCACACGGATGAAGTCCACTGCGACCCACAGTCTGTCAAAGTCGTTGTGCACTTTGATCGTCATGGCTGCGACGGTCGCGTTCTCGTGGTGGATATGCAGGATGCCCACGGTGGCTTCTCGAATCAAATCCGGCAGCGAATTGCGGAAGTACACCGAGGCAAAGAGCGCTCGCGACGGCAGCAGCACTGGGCCGCCGCTGATGGGCAGGTCGTTCATCGTCCAGTGCAGTCTCGTGTCGTTCATCGTCGCCACGTACTTGCGGTTGACTTCGATGCGGTCCACAAAGGTCCACAGCGCTTGCTGAAACAGCGGAGACTAACTGATCAAGACGTACGAGTTCCACGAACAGTCACAAAGCACAGAGACTCACATTGGCTTGCACGATCTCCTTGTCACACTGACGAGGGCGGCCCCCTGGGAACTGCAGACCCTTTGACCCACAGCGTAGCACGTCAGCACGTCCGCCGCCGTGGACTGCACAGCTGAACTCACCGTAAACACATTCCACGGGCAGCTCGGTTGGCCATGGACCCAGGGCAGCGCCAACAGGAGCCAGACAGCCAGCAGCTCCATTGCCACCCGAGTGGCCATGTCTCCAAAGCGTACTGGTCCAATGCAGCAGCCATTTGCTCCGGACGCCCAGGACGCCAGGCAAGGCAAGATCCATCTGATACCCAGGACCAGTGGCTAAAAATAGCTATGAGATTGTAGCCATCTTCAACTGTTGACGTCGACAACAACGTGGTGGTCCAGCTTCTGAACCGAGCCACCGGTCCAGCTCGACTCGGCTCGGCTCGACTAGGCATTAATCGTCGTCGTCTCACACCAAGATGTCATTGCACGACTAGACCAAGTTCAACACCGCCATCCTTTCTCTCTGTGACACTAGCTACAGTATTGCATCATGCACATTAAGCCGCGTGGTCTCTCTCTCTCTCTTCAGAGCTCCAACAGCTCCCTCGAGTCGGCTCGTCGGATGTGTTGGGTGAGACGGTCGTACCGTGACTTCGTGAGCAGTAGCCCCCTGCTCAAGTAATCAATCATTGTGTTGTCCCCCTTCTCATTCTCATTCCCAGATTCAAGTCACAGGATGAAGACGGGGGGCGGGCTCTCGCTCAAGTACGTCAGCCTCTGCGTGCTGTGCGTGCAGAACAGCACGCTGGCGCTGCTCATGCGGCTCTCGCGCGTGGGCGACGGGCCCAAGTACAACCCCTCCACGGCGGTGTTCCTAGGCGAGGTGCTCAAGCTCATCACCTGCGTGCTCTGGCTGCTCAAGGTCCGTCCATCCGTCTGTCTACCCTGCGTTCCCATAGCGCTCACAGCAGCCTCTCTCTGCCTCTTGTGCCTGTATAGTTCCCGCCTGCACTGGAAGACGTCACGCCCGGCTCCGCGGCGCGCGTGCACCGGCCGTCGTCTTGGTCGATCATCTTCGACAAGCGCGAGATGCTGCGCGTGAGCGTGCCGGCACTCTTTTACGTGGTGCAGAACAACCTGCAGTACGTGGCCATCACGAACCTGGACGCCGCCGTGTTTCAGGTGCTGTACCAGCTCAAGATCCTCACCACGGCCTTCTTCTCCGTGGCCATGCTGGGCCGCTCCATCCTGCCGCTGCAGTGGGGCGCCATCGGCATCCTCATGTTCGGCGTCGCGCTCGTGCAGCTGGACGAGACCGCGCACAGCAGCAAGCGCCACGTCATCTCTCCGGACGCCATGCAGAACACCACGGCCGGGCTGTTCGCGGTCGTGGCCGCCTGCATGTGCTCGGGCTTCGCCGGCGTGTACTTTGAGAAGATCCTCAAGGGCTCTGGCGGCAAGGCCACGCTCTGGGAGCGCAACATCCAGATGGGCATCGTCAGCGTGCTGCTGGCCGGCGCCGGTCTGGTGTACAACGACTCGGCGTACCTACTGACGTCCGGCTTCTTCTACGGCTACCGGCCCGTGGTCTGGGCGGCCGTGGCGGTGAACGCCTTCGGCGGGCTCATGACGGCCGTCGTGGTCAAGTACGCCGACAACATCCTCAAGGCCTTCGCCACGTCCATCGCCATCGTGCTCTCGGTCATCGCGTCCATCTTCCTCTTCGACAAGATGCCGACCTACCAGTTCGGCATCGGGGCGCTGCTCGTGAACGGCTCGGTGTACATCTACGGCCGAGCGCCCTCGTGGCAGCCGCAACGCTACACGCCGCTGCCGCGCACAGTGGACCGCAAGCCGTCCAGCTGAGCTTCAGTACATGTTGTTTCCCTGCCTCATTCAAAAGGATCCTGTTCGTGACTGATAAATACAACCGCGTGACTCTCTAACATTCTTGGGGTTCTTGGTGTTTTGCTGACGCACAGCACGGATGCGGACGACTCCTAAAGAGGATGGAAGGACTTCGAGACGGTACGTTGACGTATTGTACTGCGCTCTATCAAACGATTGATCTGCTCAACCAAGCAGCCCGCCGTTTAAAGCGACCAGTGTCAGCACTGTACTGCACTGCAACATTCATACCAGTGTCAGCCCACGCCCGAGAGCCCGAAATAAACCAATGACCCAGGGACGGGATCGCATCCTGTTGCGTGCTCACGGCGATGGCATCGTTACGCTGTGTCTGTTTATAAAGCGCACACTCATTTTTGGAAATCCGAATGCAGCAAGAGCAGCGACTCACTTCTCAGCCAGCCTCCGCCAGTCCGGGCCATTGGTTTTCATGCCCACCCGACGAGCGCGTTGCTGGCGTTCATGGAGGCATCTGCTCTTCAGTCAGCGAGGGTCCTACTCAGTCGAGCGGCTGTTCGTCATTGAGGAGTACCGCAGATCCACGCCTCTGTGGCGCGCTGTTGCCGTGTGCCTCCGTATCCATCCTGATCGAACTCATCCCGCTGCAGAACCCGTTTGTTGGCGCTCAGGCCAATTACGCCTGGACTTGGCTTTTCCTCATCATGTTCGTCTGCTGCGCAGCGATCTACGTCACAATCGATCAGCTTGTTCCAGACCTTAAGCTATCGCGTGCCCGTATCGTGGCTGGATCAATCGCAACAGCCAGCAGCTATCTGCTCATAGTGATCTCCATTGGGTGCTGCTGGGTCTATCCGATCCCATTCGGCCTGGTGCTTGGTGTGTTGCCATTCTCCCAGTTCTCACTCTTCTTCTTGGCCGCAGTCGGATGCGAGCGCTTCCAGTCGGACATCACGCTCCGGCACCAACTGGTCAGACAGATCGAGATGACCTTTCTGCAGGGCGTGATCGCTATCGTGTACCCACTCTTCAGCGCCGTCTATTGCAACCTGCCACCAGAATACAAACCGTTTTTCGTCATCGTTCTGCCCGTGATCAAGTAAGTTCTCCTTGCAGCAATTAATTGCCTGGTTTGTGAACGACATGGTAGACTATCAGCCCTCCATCGTCGTCTCCTGTGTCAAGGTGTTCAACTCGCTCTACGCGTCCAAAAGCATGCAGACTACCGGTCGCTCATCGCAACTCGCCTTGTTCGTCGTAATCGGATTCGATCTGATCGATTTTGTGCTCGCCATGCGAGGCCTCCATCGCGAATTGAGTCGCGTGGATCAATGGCACCAGCGACTGAGAGCCGTATTATCCGGAGTAAATCAGGCCAAGCAGCCTTTACTGGACGTGGTGATGAAGATTTGCGAGCAGCCAGGCGTGATTTCGGCCGTGGTGCACCGCGGAGCACCGCTCATTCGTGTGGAATCATCTGTCAGGCACTCCCTCACTGGGGACAAGCTGGTAATGATCGAGCGGATATCCCGTAACGAGTACAAGCGGAATCGCGCCAGGTCCTTGGGGTCCCATCTGCTGGCACTCACATCGATCGTTTCAACACAATCCAACCAAATTCTACTTGCGACTGAGGAGCAAGGGCCAGCGGTATGTAAAACACAGGCTACACATGCAAAAGCGAAACAGAATCCCTGCTGTCAAGAGCTGATCCTGCGCGAGCGACACGACTTTGTGCACACCGTGCTCAAGCTGCTCTTCGAGTGCGAGTACTACTTGCTCACTGAATACGTTGAGTGCGTCGTGCCCATGGTATATGCGGTCTGCGTGGCCATCGTCTTTCAATTGCCCAGCGCCGAGTACTATCCCGAGACGAAAGGCCTGAACTCCACTCGATCCAGAGACATGATGCTGAATCTGCTGCTGTACGCCGGTCTGGAGATTGCAACCTTCCTGCTGATGCATTTCGCATCAAATGGCGATGTGGCGTCTCGCCCACACATCTGCTGGCGTTTGTATTGGAGAGCCAAGCAATCGAGTTCCAGGGACGAATCTTTCTCTGGTATATCTTTCTTCTGGAGTTCACGCTGATCCATTTCGGTACGATTCAATGCAGCTGCGTTCGTTGATATGATACTGATGATCGTGTTTGTAGGTGTCGACTTTTCGCTTCGCTTTAACTGGAGATGATGGCGCCAGGGCGACAGCATCATATTAACTGGATGTGCATCTTCAGTGAGTTGGATCATTTCGCATACTGCAATTTCAAGAGAAATCCGTCATGAGGAATGAAATGAATGGCAAGTCATACTGTGAGAGTCACCGCAAGACGTGCCCTCCGACAGCATTGCTAGCAGATGAAATCAAAGTACAGGATCCGAGATATCTAGATCAATCTGTGATGAACGAGAAGCAATGGCTGCAGCATTGATCCTGTTCACACCATTATTAATCTCCTCTGCACCGCAAGCACGCGGAATTCCCGCCCGGATAAAAAACACCAGAGCGGGTACCTCCAATTTTGCGGAATTAGTCGCCAACATCGCTCTTCAAACAGCGATCCATCAGCATTGCTATGCTTCGTTGTGCGTACATTCCGTCTCTTGCGACCATACAAATCATCAGGGCTGTAGAGAAATTCCTCCATGTAGCAATTGTACAGCACAAACACATCCGGATTGGCGGCACGACCGACAGGTACAATCTGCCAGTAGTACTTTCGATCATTGGTCGGATCCATGGTATTGCGCCACAGCAACACATGCGACTGATCTCGACCCTTGCTGTCCTTCTCGGGTCTGTTCCAATCCGTTGCGTAGAGATACTCCCGAGTCGCGGCGCTCTGAATGAAAACACGATCCTCACCGTAGTTGATCGGAACAATGCACCACTTCTCCTGGTTACGGCCGTCCGGAACGTATACGTTTGTCTCCCACGTGAACACACGACGTCTGTACTCGTCCAACGCAAAGTGATCCACCGGCGCGTACATCAACTCCCCCGTTGCCACTGACTGCACGACAAACTCACAGCCCTCGATGATACTGCGAACTGCATCGCTCATCCAATCGTCCCAGTATTCTTTGGCACGCAAGCGCTGGCTGCCTTTGAGATTGCGTTTGAACTTGTAGAGTAAACGAGTGATCGGCAGCATCGGACACTGGGGCTTAGAAGGAAGAAAGCAACCAGCTGAAGACGATTACAGCCTATTACATGCACATGAGCCTGAGAAAGCTGGGAGGTTATAACGACCCCGCTCTGTATGCTATCTGGGAGCGTTGTGCATAGTCAAATAACGATGCGGTTTTGCGTTTGGCAATTTCGCTCGACTTCACTGGACAAAGTCATTCAACGCAGTGATTGCGGCGGCGCAGTGAAGATCCCTGTCCTTCGAATCAATTTGGTCTCAGATCCACAAATAGACATGCAGTTGAATTCTGTAGCTGGACGAGGTCTTATCAGTGTCCAAACAAGCGGTTTCCGAGCCTCTGTGGCAATGAAAGCTCTTTCCGATCGCCCCATTCAAGTGCCGTCGTTGCTGTCTACTCGAGTCGCGTGCTGGTGTCTTTGACGGATGTTTGTTCGATGCCGAGCGTGGCGGCCGACGCTCTTCGACGAGCGCGGGAGCTACTCTGTGGAGCGGCTGTACGCGTTCAATGACTACTGCAGGCATGCGTCACTGTGGCGTTTGACTTCGGTGTGCCTGTTCTTCTCAATACCAGCAGTGTTGACTTCCATAGCGTTGGAGCTGATCCCACTGCAGGACCCGTATGCAGGCGTGCGAGACAATCATGGGGCATGGACGCGACTCTTTTTCATCGCGCTTATCGCCACGATCTCACTATTCATACAGATCAACCAGCTCGTCCCACAGCTCGCACTCTCGCCTGTATGCATATTAGCTGCGGCCTTCGCTACATCTTGCTGCTATATGTTGATAATGGTGGCTATCGCAACGTACTGGATCTACCCGATCCCGTTCGGCATGGTGATTGGCATCCCGCCGTACTCGACTCTGGCCATCGTTTTCCTCCTAGCTGCAGTCGGGCGCAAGCGATACCAGTGCAATGCCTCCCTACGGCGGCAGTTGGCCAAACAGATCGAGATCATCGTCGCGCAAAGCTTGATCGCGGCCATCTACCCGGTCTTCAGTGCGTTCATGTACCGAATACCGTTCAAGTACAAGCCGTGCTTCGTCGTGTTCTTGCCCGTGATCAAGTTCTTGACGCAGCAGTTTGTCGCATGGTCAGCGAGTGATCTGGTGGACTACCAGCCTGGCATTGTCGTGTTCTGCGTCAAGGTCTTCAACTCGCTCTACTCAGCCAAGAGCCTGCAGAGTGCCGGCGGGTCGGCCCAACTCACTACGCTCATTATCATGGCGTTCGAACTCTTGGAGTTTGCGTTTGTACTGCGGAGACTTCACCGTGAAATTGTTTCCATCGATAGATGTCACTGCCATATCACGCGAGAAAGAAGACGAAGTCGTGCGCAACGCAGCAGTACTTCGTTTTCAGCGCTTCAGATTAAGCAGCCACTACTGGGTTTCATCATGGAGCTGTGCGAACAGCCTGGCGTGCTATCTTCAGTCGTGCACCAGGGAGCGCCGCTCATTCGTTTGCAGTCTTCCATCCGGTATTCCCTGACTCCTGATATGCTGGTGTCTATCGATCACATAACTCGAGCCGAGTACAAACGCTTCTGCACCAGTTCCTACGGCACACATATTACCACAATTCAACGGATCATACTACCGCATTTGAACCAAATCGTGCCCGTGAATACCGAAATAGTGAGCTCCATAACCAAACAACCTCCGCCTTTTAGCGGCAAAACCCAGGAAATGTCGCTGCGCGAGAAGCATGACTTTGTGTACGCCGTGCTCAAGCTGCTTTTCGAGTGCGAGTACTACCTGCTTGCCCAGTACGTCAAATGTGCTGTGCCATTAATGTATACCGTCTATGTGATCATCGTTTTTCAACTTCCGAGCGCTCAGTATTACCCCGAGACGCGTGACCTGAGCCAAGCGAGAACCATGGTGCTCAATCTGCTGCTGTATGCAGGATTTGAAGTGTTCATGTTCCTGTTGCTGCACGCACTCGTCAAATCGCGTTGTGGCATATCACCCACCCATCTCCTAGCGTTTGTACTGGAGAATCAAGTGCTGGAGTTCCAGGGGCGACTGTTTCTCTGGTATATCTTCCTGCTCGAGTTCACATTGATGCATTTTGGTACGGTCCAACCAAATAAGTGCAATGATTCTATGGGAGCGCTAACGATCGTGATGCGTTCCGTAGGTGTGGACTATACGCTGAGGTTTTCGTGGACAAACCATTCAAAGTAGCAGTAGTCAACGGCTGCATGTCAATAGTGGAACCATAAGGATTGCACTGGAATCTCCAATAGCACGAGTCACTGCGACACAAACCGCAATAGATGTCTGGTATCCGTAGGACCTTGATAACGCGCAGTTGATACAGGCAGGGATCCGAATTTTTATTTAAATTAAATAAAATTTGGGTTTTCTGAAATTGAATTTTTATTGTTGTATTTCGATAGATCCAATTCAATTTTATATTGGTCCAATTACGGCAATACACTTTCTCAAAAGCACTCCATCACAAAACCTATGATGACTACCATGATTCTTTGGAACGGGTTCATTTTGTTGGGTTTCAGTCCATCAATTTATCGCGAGAAAAGGTATTGTCTGAGTCTATTATCGGAATATTTAGGCGATAATAGGGTAAATATCACCTATACGAAAATATGCATACCCTAAAAGTGGTATGTGGACGCGTTCGTATAAAATGCCGATACAAATATACGCTGCCAATATATTGGAATTGCGGCAATTTTTATTATTGCCCAGGGTCTAATTGCCGTTTATATTATTGACCCTGTTACGATCCAATTAAAATTAATACTGAATTGTAGGAGGGCTGGATACAGGCTATACGTAATCCAGGTTTTGAGATACTCTGGAAATGAGCGAGAGAGGCCTCGTTCGATCGCATGCTTTTTCACACTCACAAATAGCCCGCAGCCACCAAATCAGGGCTCCCTCCGTCTAATAATGGCGTCAAGATCGAAAGGAACAACGTGTCTTGAGCTAATTAGCGCCCCGTTGTCCTCACAAGGTCGTGCTTGTGCCTCGCATCGAGATTCAACAGATGCCAACTCCGCGCCGTGCGTGGGCGCAACCTCACTTCAGCCAGCGTGGAAGTTACTCCATCGAACGTATGCATGCGTTCAATAACTACTGCAAGCAAACACCGCTCTGGCGCGCAGTCGCAGTGTGTCTTGTGTTTTCTCTCCCAGCGCTCTTGACTTCGATCGCTCTGGAATTAATCCCATTACAGAACCCGTTTGACGGCGTGAAAGCCAACCATGGCGCATGGACGCGCCTGTTCTTCATCGCACTTATTGGAACCATAGCGCTTCTTGTTCAGATCAATCAGCTCGTCCCACAGCTCTCGCTTTCGACTATGCGGATCATGGTCTCGGCGTTGGCCACCGCTTGCTGCTATATGGTCATGATGATCACGATCGCGAGCGAATGGATTTACCCCATTCCGTTCGGCCTAGTGATCGGTATCATGCCGTACGCCACATTGGTGATCGTGTTCTTCCTGCTCGCGGTCGGACTGCGTCGAGTTCAATCGAGTGCGAGTCTCCGGCGAGAGCTCAAGCAGCAGATCAATATCGTGGTAGCTCAGGCCGTACTGGCGGTCATTTACCCGATCTTTATCGCAGTCTACCGCCAACTGCATTCGACGCAGAGGATGTTCTTCGTGATATTACTGCCCGTGATCAAGATCACGATGCAGCAATTCGTTGCTTGGTCTGCAAAAGACCTGGAAGACTACCAGCCGGGCATCGTCGTGTTCTGCGTCGAGGTTTTCAATGCGCTTTACGGGGCCAAGACCATGCAGAGCACCAACCAATCCGCAGAGCTCACAATCCCGGTCATTCTGGCCGTCGATTTATTTGAGTTCGGTCTCGTCATGAGTAGTCTTCATCATAAAATAGTGCGCGCCAAGCAACTTCACCACCGATTCATGTGCACAAGCAACCCACGCACGTCTTTATCGGATCAGCCATTGTTGGATACCGCCATCGCCATTTGTGAGCAGAAGAGCGTTCTCTCAAGCAGCAATGCTCTCATCCGCCTGCACTCTTCGATTCGACACCTGCTCTCACAGCAGAATCAAACGACTATCACGCAGGCCGTGCGCAAAGTCATCACTGTCAGTTCTCTGCCCGGGAGAGCAATGAGTGGCTCAAGTTTCTGGAAATCGCAGCGGACCCAGATTGTGCCCGTGATCGCTTCCGATATCCAGCTTAGCAGCACGAAAAGTCGTTCACAACGGTCTCCAAGAATTGTCGACACTGTTAAAGCCAGCTCTCACGGCTCTTCCAGAATACCAAACGTCTCGTCCTCCAACAGCCAAGCCGATAAACTATCGCGTCGAGAGCAGCAGGAGCTGGTCCACCTTATACTGAAACTGCTCTTCGAATGCGAGTACTGCTTGCTTGTCGAGTACGTCGAGTGTATCGTTCCGATGATGTACGCAATCTATGTCGCTATTGTTCAACAACTTCCGAGCGCCAGATATTACCCTGAAACACAGAATCTGGACGCAAATCAGGCGCAGACCATTGTGCTCAATCTGCTGTTGTACGCTGGTCTTGAAACACTCTCGCTCCTTCTTTTGCATGCGGTTATTAAAAAGCGATGCGGCTTCTCGCCCACACACATCATGGGCTTTGTACTGGAGAATCAAGCGCTGGAATTCCAAGGACGGCTGTTTCTCTGGTATATTTTCTTGCTTGAGTTTACTCTTGTCCATTTTGGTAAGAATTGCCTCCGCTTTGCGACCGGATTTTGCATTGTGGGCTGCTAACATGTATGATCTCCGTAGGTGTGGACTTGAACCTTCGCTTTGCTTGGATAAGGCAGGAAATGCTCGACTTCCACCCTAGCGGTGAAACTTAACTACTGAAGCATCCATTTGGATATTCGAGTTTACGCCATTGACGCAGAATCGGGCGAACTCGTGACGGGGTTCACAAAGGTAATATATCTTCATGGGCCATGTGTCAGAAGCACTCTGACATCGTAGTGAGTATCAGCTACTCCAAGAATCGGCATTTGATGGAACACGTTTGCATTACATTATATCCCATGAAGTCGGGCCTATCGATCTATTTGGTCAATGTCCACATCCACAATCGAGTGCTCCCCTCCGAAGTATCACAGCCACCGACAAACGCATCTAAAGTATTGCCGTTGCTGAGCTCACTAAATTCGACAGACTCAAAACTGTCCGTCCAATCAATCATGATCCGACATTTCATTGTTTCTCTAAAATAGATGGATCATTTGTTAGAAATAGGTTGGATTATCCTCGGATTATCCTCGAAATCGTCATCCATTGATTAAGTGCACACCTCAATAAGATGCCAGCTTGTCGCCACTCATTCATCGTAATGGCTCCGTCGAGCGGCGGTTTGCGTTCAATTAACCAAACGCCATTGTGGTGAACGCATGGATTGTGTATTCTCTTCTTGTTGCCTGCTCTGTTGACGTCGACATCATTGAACCCGCTGGATGGTGTGATTGCCGAGCATGGAGCATGGCCACAACTCTTCTTTGTCACATTCGTCGCCGCATATCGTGCTGCTTGTTTCGCACTGAGATGGAACATATCACCACATATCAACCAGCTTTTACCCAGTGTAGCAATGAATACTCTTCCTTCTCCTCCTCCTCCCAGCAATCAACATTAACAGCTTGCACTGAAGGAGGGGCACGATTTCGTATAGGCCGTGTTTAAAATGATTTTTGAGTGCGAGTACTACTTTTCACGGAATACGTCAAGAGTCTCGTCCCCACGATGTATACTGCCATCGCTTTCCACTTGCCAAACGCCGAGTATTACCCAGAGATTGCAAGGTCTCGTATCGCACCGGTCGACAGGAATAGTTCTGAACCGGTGTACGCGGGGATGGAACTGCTCACTTTTTTACTGTTACATGGTGCTATTTAATGGCGATGTGGTATCTAGCTTACGCATCTGCTTGCGTTTGGTCTAAAAACCAAGCACTGGAGTTTCAAGGCCGGCTCTTCTTCTGGTACATTTTCCTTTCGAGCTCACACTCCAGCATTTAGGTAAGAAGACCTTTTCTGGCTCAATTCCTTTGCATTGCTGATGGCTGTGTGATCTTACAGGCGTCGACTTCACACTTCATTTCACTTGGATAGATCATGGAAAGCATCTTTGATGCGAAAATTACTGCCAAGAACGCGATGACTATCATGCTGGATCACAAAGATGATGTTCATGTGAATATTCTTTGCAATGAAGCTGATGGAGTGTCCCTCAAACAATCGGCTGATCTTATTTGCGATCGAACACCGGCCACATTTGTGAACGTCGAGCCACCTCAATGCTGAAACCAACTTTGCCGCTGCCATTGTTGATAATCCGGCTCAATCGAATATATCTTTCCTCCAAATTTTGCAGGAAAGATAAATTGGATTGAGATTCTTATCTCGTTGTAGTGCAAATAGATAATGAATCTATTTTTGTTGTGTGTTGTTGTATGATTGTGGCTTGATCACAAGCTCGATTCTCATTGACGCGATACTTCAAATAGTTGCTCCTTCACCAAACGCCTATGGTTCACCGAGCCTGGAATCAACTACTCTTCATTCAGCGAGGCAGCTACTCAGTCGAGCGGTTGTTTGCGTTCAACGAATACTGCAGACACACTCCGCTTTGGCGCGCGCTTGCAGTGTGCTTTCTCTTTTCGATGCCACCACTTCTGGTTTCGATTGCTATAGAGCTGATTCCGCTCCAGGATCCTCTCAAGGGTGCGATGGCCAACTATGGAGCATGGATACGTCAATTCTTCATCGCATTCATTTGCTCAACCGCTGCTTGTGTTCAAATCAATGAGCTTGCTCCACAGCTTTCGCTGTCCGGTGCACGGATTTTGGTGTCCGCTTTTGCCACATGTTGCAGTTATATGGTGGTGATGCTCATCATAGCAAATTACTGGACGTATCCCATTCCGTTTGGCTTTGTGATCGGAACTGTGCCCTGCGCTATATTCTTGATATTCTTCTTCCTGTTTGCGGTTGGATTTCGGCGATTTCGTTCTGATGCACTTCTCCGACGGCAATTAATCCGGCAATTCGATATTATCAACGCACAGTCCTCGCTTTCGATCGTATATCCGGTCTTCAGTGCAGTTTATTACCAGATCTCGCAATATTATAAACCATTCTTCGTCCTGCTTCTCCCAGTGATCAAGTTCTTAATGCAGCAATTCTTTGCGTGGTTTGCAAACGACCTGGTTGACCATCAGCCTGGAATTGTCGTTTTCGGTGTCAAGGTGTTCAACTCGCTCTATTCAGCCAAAAGCATGCAGAGTGCCGGTGGGTCAGCACATATCACAACTTTCATAATCATGGCATTTGATATCGTTGATTTTGTTATTATACTGAGACGCATTCATTGTGAAATGACCCGAGTCGACCGATGGCTTCAAACTATTTTGAACCGACGAGTCTTGCATTCCTTTATTCACCCCGGAGACAGTCAAGTTCTACTTGATGTCGTTGTGAGGTTGTGCGAAGAGCCAGGAGTGCTTTCCACTGATGTGCATGAAGGAGCACCGATCATTCGATTACAATCTGACATCAAGCATTCGCTCGCGCATGATAGACAAAGCATCATTGAACGCATATCCCGCCCTGAATACGAGCGTACTACACCCAGATCGCTTAGCCCCCACAACCCAGTAATCGGATGGAGCACGTCTGCCCATTTGAACCAAATTGTACCAACAACCGATGACATATCACCACCAACCATTCGGTCGAGCAACAAGCGTCCGGAAATGACACTGCGAGAGAAACACGATTTTGTTCACGCCGTGCTCAAGATGTTGTTCCAGTGTGAGTACTACTTGCTCACCGAGTACGTCAAATGCATCGTTCCCATCATGTACGTTGTCTACTTGGTCATCGTGCTCCGTCTACCAAGCGCCGAGTATTATCCAGAGTTGCAAGGTCTGAGTTCACGTCAAAGCACAACGACAATTCTAAATATTTTACTGTACGCTGGTCTGGAGGTGCTCACATTGCTCCTGCTTCATATCGCCATCAAATGGCGATGCGGCTTCTCGCCGACGTATTTGCTGGCGTTTGTTTTGGAAAACCAAGCTCTTGAGTTTCAATCACGGCTCTTTCTCTGGTATGTTTTCCTTCTGGAACTTACTCTGAAGCACTTCGGTACGGATATCTACCCATTGCTGAGTCTCTGTAACATGCTAATGATCGTGCAATTTTGCAGGTGTGGATTTTTCGTTTCACTTTGCTTGGGCAAGGCATGTGAAACTTGAGTGACGTGATATTTAGAGCGCAATTCCGCATCAACTTCAAGAACTTACCCGCTGATCCACATTGTTAACTTAAATGTATCCGAGTCAGCAGGCACAGTGACTCGACGGTCTTCAGAATCGAGATAAATGGGCCATTCCAATCTAGTGGCAACAACTCAATAAAAAAATAGCCGTTTCGCACAGCAACTCGTATCTCTTTTAAATTTTCAGTCCGCAATCTGATGAACGAAGCCAATTTGGCGCATTCCGAATTATTTCCAACTTGTCGTCATCAAATCTGGTTCGCCAGCGATTGGAACTTTTGCAGCACTCTGTACAAATGATCACTTGGTGCCGTGCGTGGCGGCAATTGCCCTTCATTCAGTGACAG
Source organism: Elongisporangium senticosum (assembly GCA_023335835.1). NCBI lineage: Eukaryota > Oomycota > Peronosporomycetes > Pythiales > Pythiaceae > Elongisporangium > Elongisporangium senticosum. Next base: position 37,827 of record JAADVQ010000026.1, on the reverse strand, counting down.
ACCTACTCTACCGAAAGGCTGTTTGCGTTTAAAGACTACTGACGACAAACGCCATTGATACATTCGGCTTTTAGATGGTTACTTATCATGCTGCCAACTCTGTTGGCATCACTAGCCTTGGAATAAATCCCGCTGCAGAATCCGTATGATGGTGTGAACGCCAATCCCGGGGCGTGGACACGGCCATTCTTCGTTATGTTTATTATCTCGATTGCGCTCCATGTTCAGGTTAATCAAGTTGTCCCACAGCTCTCATTATCAACTGTCCGAATTTTGACATGGGCATTCACTGCAACTTGCAGTGATTTGATCATGATGGTCACGATTGCGCGTTATTGGGTGTACCCGATCCCATTTGGTCTGGCTCTCAGTGTTCCACCAGGTTGTATGCTGGTCGTCATTTTCCTCCTTCTTGGACTCGGGCCAAAACGAATACAGTCCGACGCGAGTATCTGGCAGCAATCAAGCAAATTCAAATCTTCGCAATTCAAGGCGTGATCATCCGCTTTTCAGTGCAATACTTTCCCAAAGACCAGCCAAGTGTAAGCCTGTGTTAATCATTATTTTACCAGTGATCAAATATTTCGCACATGAGTTTGTCGCGTGGTCTGGAAAAGACAAGACATGGGCGACTATCAGCCTGGCGTTGTTGTCTTTGGTGTCAATGTCTTCAATTCGCTTTTCTCCGTCAAGAGCATGCAGACGGCTGAAGGTTCAGCTTGACCACTTTGTTGTCATTGGGTTGAATTTGATAGATTTTACGTCGAACTGAGAGGTCTTCACAAGGAAACGATTATTGTTGATCGATAGCACCACCAGCTTTTGCAGAAAGGAGCCGGAGCGAAAACCAGAGTACTGCTTCCTTTGATGCCTTTCGAGTCAAGAAACCTTTTGTAGACGTCGCATTCGAGCTGACTGAGGAGTCAGGAGTTCTTTCCTGAGTGATTCACGAGGGAGCACCGCAAATTCTGCCATTAAACATCCGTTCACGCCTCAAATGCTGGTTTCGATAGAGCAAATACGCACCATGGAATAGAAACGTGACCATACGAGATCGTATGATTCTCGCCTTCCAGCACCTCAATGGATACCGCCGCCACAGTTTAATCAAATTGTGCCTGCAATCGATGAGCCAGTGTTTCCGGAGCAATGCAACAAGCATCCTGTGCGAGTCGGAAGAGCGAAGATAGCTCCATCACGCAGCAAACAACAGGAGCTGTCATTACGTGAGAGACACGACTTCGTACACGCTGCGCTCAAGCCTCTCTTCAAGTCCGAGTACTACGTGATTGCCCAGTATGTGAAATGCGCCGTGCCTACGATATACTACATATGTGGCCATCGTCTGGGCAACTCCCGAGCGCTAAACACTTTTCAGAAATGGATGGGACCATATCGTAGCAATTGAGAATAATATGTTGTCGTTTGCGGGACTGGCGGTCTTCACGTTCGTTTCTTCTCTTTGCTCTCAAACAGCGTCGCGGTATATTGTCCACACATTTACTTGCGTTTGTATTGGAAACCCAATCGTTAGAGTTCCAGGGACGGCACTTTCTTTAGCATATGAATCTTACGCTTTTGCATTTTGGTGAAAGAACCAGTCTGCATGAGCTCCATTTAAGTTGAGCTGATAATTACGTATCTTGTGCCAACAGGTGTGAACTAATAATGCATAACAAAATTGATTGAAATCGAGATGAAGCATGCAAAAAGCTCATTATTCCACACAATGGTCAAAAATTTCTTCGTCGTCTGTTTCTTGTGGCTGAAGCAGGGCAGTGTCCATATATACCACACGGAAACGCCAGATGAAACTCCTTGCACTCCTTCCATTCAAGCGATCAAAGTCAAACATGAAGCGAAGCCTCGTTCTGGTGCTGCTGACGTTTACTCTCTGTGCCATCCAGCTTGGAGTCGTTCGGGCAACTACGCCAACGTGCCATGCCTCGACGTTTTCATCACTTCAGTACAACGTGAACGTGACGCTCTGCAAAAACAAAGCTGGTGTTGACGTGACGGCCCTGAGTGCGCAACCAACAAACGACCAGTTGAATGCCTTTTGCGAGACCAACTTTTGCATGGGGTTGCTGAACACAATTGTTGCGATGCACATCAGCGAATGCGTGGTGCCCATCAACTCGGGGATGCTTCTCGTGGCGCAGATCATCAATCCAATCGTATTGTATTGCCAAGCCCATAACGCCCAAGAAGGCGCCAGCGGCAGCTCGTCCAGTTCAATCAACACCTCTACGAACAGCTCCACTGCGAATAATAGCTCGAGCAAGACAACGAATGATACCAAGAGCGCTGCAATGATCCGACCGTTCTTGCTCTGCGTGCTGATTATCCTTGCCAGTATATTTTTAAGCTTTTAATGCAATTGTTGATCCGCTTTGTTTCTTCGTCCCGGCAAACACATACGCGATTAAATCCATACGGCATCCATTTTCAAAGATTGACGCGCTCATGTCCTGATGGTTTGTGGTCGACCGCGTGTTAAAATTACTACCTGGGTATTTTTGGATAGTGCCTTCAAACTCAATCTTGTCGGTCAATGGACACGTGAACATTCCTTCAGAGCACACGCCAAGAAGAGTTCATAGCGCCAGCACTTGATATTAGTCATGTCAAAGCGACCCAAAGGGCGGAACAGCACAGCAACACTGGTTCTCACATCGGAGGAAACTGGTAGCCAACTCAAAAATCGTCGCAAATCGCAGCCACCCGAGTCACGACTGCTACGGAAAAGCAGCAGCGCTCGTTTACTGGATACGGCAGCGGCACCGCCAAACGATCAGCATGATACTGCAGCCGCACAAAAGGAAGTGCCACCGAAGTTGCGACGCAAGTCGAGCAGTCTGAGAGATTTGAATACGGGTAATGAGCCCAGAAAGCAATCTCGTCATTCAACAAAACCCGCTGATCCTTCGGAGCAGAACCAAACGCATCTCCCTCCGCAGCAACAGCCAAGCACTCACTCACGCAAGTCCACAGGATGGCAAACGCCAAATATGTCGTCATCATCGCTCCCGCCTTTAAGTGCAACAGCGACCCACAACGGACAGCGAAAGCGCGCGAAGCGTGCGGGTGATATCGAGCTCACACGACCTGCGACCGTCGAGGTCGTGGTAAAATACCAGCGTATGGCTCTCATGACGATTTGTTGGGTTTGTCGACGTACAATTGATAACTTGTGTTGTTGTTTAATGCAGTCGGGCAGCAAGAGTTGAAGAAGTTCAAGGCTTGTTTCAACCAAATCGATCTCGAGTGCGCGTTGCTTCCTGCAATCCGTTTGTAGATTCAATGAATACTTATCAATGCGCTCTCTGTTGTGATCACCAGTTCGAGCGGCATGATCGACTATGACGAGTTCTTCGAGTTCATTGATGAGACCAAGACTCCGTTCTCGGAGGGGCTTTTCCGGATGATTGACGCCGATAGCAACGGAACGGTGTGAAATTGAACGTGGCCTCGCTCATTGTGTAAACGTCGCGTGATCACGATTGAATTGTAGATCGACTATGAAGAATTCGTACACGCAGCCGTACTCTACTGCATGTACACGCGGGACGAGATTTTGCAATGTGCGTCTATTTGTCATGTTCTTGGGGGTCATGTTTCTCAGTTCAATGCTTGTGCTGTAGTCGCATTCAATACATTCGACACAGCCAAAACCGGATCCATCGGAGAGAAGGAGTTCAAGCGACTCATCAGCGTCGTGAATGACGGCAGACCAGTCTTCCCGGGCAACTTCAAGAATGCCTTGGCAGATTTTGATCGGTACAGACACACGATTTTCAAACTTGGAGACTGCATCATCGTTCTCATTCGGATAATATCTTGATTTCACTTTCAGAAACAAAGACGGCGTGCTGGATTATGAAGAATTTAAGGTCCTCAACAAGCGCTACCCGCTGCTTCTGTTCCCGTGCTTCCGGCTTCAGGACCGCATGCAGAAGTCCACATTGGGCGAGAATCACTGGCTCAAGCTTCACCAGCGTCTGTACCAGCGTCTTAAGCTGGAAAATTACCAAGTAAGGCTTCGTGTGTGTCTCTCGCTCGCTGTGCTTGCTCACTTACCTTCTACGCTTGATATCATCGTCATAGCGAAAACACCACGGTGAATTGCCAGCACTCACTCTTATGGGATCGATCCGCAAATTCTTCCACCTGGACAAGATGGACGTGTATCAACCATAATCAATTGGACTGTTTCATCGTCGTTGCGACGAAGACGAAAAAGGCGGGGCGGACGAGAAGTGCACCAGATCCAGCGGGTACACCGGTTTGCCCGAGGCCACATAATCGAAGTAGATCGTTGGTTCCGGTCCACGCAACGGCAATGCCGACACCTGGTCCGCCGTGCACCAGGTCGCGCCCACGCTCTCGTAATCCGGTATAGACTTGGGCAGCTGCTCACAATCAATCGGCTCGGCGTAGAAGATGAAGCGCACGCGTACATATTGGCTGCCCGATCGGTCTCGTTTCGGGTGGTACTCCATCTTGATCACGCCCGTGACGCGGATGTCGATCCCGGCTTCTTCCTTGGTCTCTCGGATCGCGGCCTCTAACGGGTTCTCCCCACGGTCAATGCGACCCCCGGGCAGCCAGTATCCGGAATTGGCGAACTCCTGCACCAGCAGGTAGCTGTTGTACTTCTTGTTGTGGCAGACCACGAGCGCGAAGGCGTACAGCAGCGTGTCAGCCGCGGTTTGGAACTCGCTAGCCATTTCGCCTCGGCCGGGAGGTCCGTGCGCGTTGTGCAGATGCACCTGGAACGGACCGCGCGGCGACTCGCGGCAGATGGGGCACGTGATGTTGTCCGTGTGCTTGTCGTTGATGTGGTACATTGGGCAGTGCCGCCAGAGCTGGTCCTCCGTCAGCCCGCGCTTCTCGCAGAACGGGCAGCTGTAGTACCGATCGAACCGGCCGCCGTTCGCTTCGTGGCCGTCACCGCACGAGCCGATGAAGCACATGACGCGCCGCACGTCATCCAGCGAGTTGGTGACCATGGACGCGCCCTGCTCGAAGCACTGGTACCGCCCGAGCGGGTGCTCGATCAGCTGCGCGCTGAAGACGCAGAGGAAGATCTGCTTGCTGATCGTGCGCACCATCTTGAGCACCGCGTACACGCGCGAGGCCGAGAGCGCGCCGGCGCGGAACAGCACGGCATCGAAAGGTGACGGCGGCGAGGAGCGGCCGACGTCCGCGCTGGCGTGCGCGCGCGCGGGAGGCGCGTTCTGGTAGGCCTGGCGGCGATCGGCCGAGTGCGCGCTGGCGCGCGCGTGCGTCTGCATGAGCTGGTGCAGGATCTCGTGCTCGTTCAGCACGGCCAGCTCCGTGATGAAGCCGTGGGCCGTGCAGGCCTGCACGCAGGCGTTATCCAGCGAGTCCAGCGGCACGTCGTGGCTGCTCACGTTGCGGATCACCAGGGCGCGCTTCATGGTCTGGATTGACGGCGAACCCCAGATTGCGATTTACGTGCCCGAAAGCAATGTGGTGTACACTAAATAGTAGATTTGGTATTTTGTATACGGGTGAACGTAAATGTGTGGTAGTAGGCTTCAAAATGACGATATTTCTGGACTGGTGAAATGTGCTTCTTGCTCTTGGCTGCTGCAAATAGTCTGCATCGTATTGGTGCTGGTCCATCTCAAGCGGTCGGCGTTTACTCCAGTTCGTCGCCATGCTTAGCGCCTGGCGGCAACTACACTTCAGTCAGCGCGGGAGCTATTCGGTCGTGCGGCTGAGAGCGTTCTATGGCTACTGCCAGCAGACGCCGCTGTGGCGTGTGCTGGGCGTGAGTCTCCTGTTCTCGCTGCCGGCCGTGCTGACCTCGATCGCGCTGGAGCTGATCCCGTTGCAGAACCCGCTCGGTGGCGTCAAGGCCAACCCGGGCGCTTGTCTCCGCCAGTACTTCGTGGCGCTGATCATGTCGCTCTCGGCGCTGGTTCAGATCGGCCAGCTCGTCCCGCAGTTGTCGCTGTCCGCTGTGCAGATCCTGGTCACAGCTCTGGCCACATCCTGCTGCTACATCGTTGTGATGATCACTCTGGGCACCTACTGGGTCTACCCTGTCCCGTTCGGTGAAGTGATGGGCGTGATGCCGTGCACCTTGTTCCTGATCCTGTTCTTCCTGCTCGGGATCGGACGACAGCGGATCTCCTCCAGCACGAGTCTCCGCTACGCGCTGAGGCAGCAGATCACGATCGTAATGGCCGAGTCCGTGTTGGCTGTCGTGTATCCGCTCTTCAGCGTCGTGTTCCACCGCTTGTCGTCCGTGGACAAGATGTTCTTTGCCGTGTTACTTCCCTCAATCAAGTTTATGATGCAGCAATTCGTCGCTAGGGCCGCAAAGGACCTGGAAGACCACCAGCCAGGCATCGTCGTGTTCTGTGTCGATGTATTCAACGCGATCTACGCGGCTAAAACCCTGCAGAGCGCCAGTCAATTCGCTCAACTTACGCCCTTCATCATCAGTGGCTTCGATATGCTCGAGCTCCTGCTGGTTGTCCGAAGTCTTCGTCATCAAATGGCATCTGTACGTCGATTGCAACAGCATTTCAGTCAGCGAAACACTGCGGATACTACGCATTTCTCCGGCCAACCCCTGGTGGATGCTGCCATGGATCTCTGTGAACTGCCTGAAGTGGTTTCCAACGACCATTCGTCCGCCATTCGATATCACTCGTCAGTCACCTACCAGAGACGATTCACCATCCAGCCAACTGGGCGACCCAAACCAAAGCCATTGGATGCAGTTAGCGCAACTATGAGTAAAGAAAACACTCGGCCATCGTCAATCAACCGAATTGTACCAGTGATCGTCAAAGCCGATCGTCGTTTGCAGGAGCTTCCGGGGATTCAAATCAGCCAGCCACAAGAACTGACGCTTTCGGAGATCCAGGAGCAGCTTCATGTGGCGCTTAAACTGCTGTTCGAGTGCGAGTACCATCTTCTGGTCAAGTACGTCGAGTGCGCAGTGCCTACGATGTACGGCATCTACGTGGCCATCGTCCAGCAGCTTCCAAGTGCACAGTATTTCCCTGAAACGCATCAGCTGGAGGCTCATGAATCGCAAGCCATTATGCTCAATCTGTTGGTATACGCTGGCCTAGAAATGTTTCTGTTCCTGTTGTTGCATGCCGTTATCAAGAGCCGGTGTGGGTTCTCACCCACTTACCTTCTGGCATTTGTACTCGAAAGCCAGTTACTGGAGCTACAAGGCCGCCTTTTCCTCTGGTACATCTTCCTGCTTGAGCTCTCTCTCTTTCATTTTGGTACAGCCATTACTCGTATATTTGATTATTGATATCTATTTTTTGGAGCTAACTGGTTCTCGCGTCTTTGGTTTCCAGGCGTAGATTTTGAGTTGCGCTTTGCGTGGATAAACCAAGACAAGGCACCATGAACATGCTTGCTATACATTTGAATGTGATGACGTAGTTCCTCCACATGGATTGAAGGCTGTAGGACCGCGAAATATATCGCAACTTCGCACTCCCACATAGAGCGGTCAGTCTGCGCATCTAAAAGTAAATCTGACACTACGCTGCTTCCAGTTTATGAAGCTCCGTATACTCTTTACATCAGCGCATGGCATGAGCGAAACAACGCCCAATCTTGTTGGGGCAAGAAGCATATGTATTTTCCCAGGCTTATTTTCCTGTTGCTGGTGAGCCACAGAGTGGAGAGGATCGGAAATGGTGCGGCGAGTTGACAACTAGAAAGCAAATTCGAAAATGATGGCTTGGCTGCGTATCTGAAACCCGATTTATCGGCCCTGCTTGAAATCGCTGTACAAAAGGCTTCATTTTTCATGCTAATGACAGAACTATGGCGACTTCAATCAAATTGCATAGACTATGATCCGGATTCAAATTGATTGTGAGGCCCAGCCATCGTTGCGCTGCGTCTTCACTTGACGGGGATTTCCCAGTCTACCGGACAAAGCAACGTGTCTGCACCATAACATTGAATGCGACAGGACCATAATAAAAGACTTGCTGGTGTACGATCAGTAGCAGCAACCAACCATTAACTCCTGAGCAATGTGTATTTTTTCGTTTAACAGGACACCAGTTGACACTACCTCGATACGCGAAGCAAGTCTGAGCCGTATTTTCGATCCACAAATAAATTGTTGGCCGCTATATTGAGCTGCCTACTCCAAGCAATCCCGCGATTCACGCTCACACAAAATCTACATTCGACGTCGTTCCCAGCAAATTGCTCATAAGGTTCTTGCGGGATGCGAATCCTTCGCGCGATATGGGAACCACTCAACTTCCTCCAGCGAGGAAGCTACTCCATCGAGCGTCTGAACGCATTCAATAACTACTGCAGACTCGTACCGCTGTGGCGCTCCGTGCTGGTGTGTCTGGTCTTTTTTCTACCAGCGCTGCTGTCCTCCATCGCGTTGGAATTCATCCCGCTGCAGAACCCGTCAGAAGGTGTGAGAGCAAATTACGGCGCCTGGATACGAAACTTCTTCATCGTGTTTACGAACACCATCTCGGTCCTCGTTCAGATCAACCAGCTGATTCCGCAGCTCTTGCTGTCGTTTGCGCGGATCTTGAGCGTGGCTGTTGCTGCATCCTGCTGCTACATGATCATGGTGATTGCCATTGCCGTGTACTGGGTCTACCCGACTCCATTCGGCCTCGTGATCAGTATCCCACTGGGCTCTGTCTTCGTGGTCTGTTTCTTCCTCCTTGCCGTCGGTGTAGATAGAATACGCTCAAGCGCGAGTCTTCAGTGTGAGCTGACGCAGCAGATCAAAATCCTGGCTGCTCAGGTTGTATTAGCAGTGGTGTACCCGGTTTTCATTGCAGTGTGCCACCATCTAAGCCCAACGCATAGATTGTTCTTTGTGATTCTACTGCCCTTGATCAAGCTTTTGATGCTGCAATTCATCGCGTGGTCAGCCAAAGACCTGGAAGACCACCAGCCAGGGATTGTCGTGTTCTGCGTCGACGTATTTAACGCGATTTATGCCTCAAAGACCATGCAGAGCGCCAGTTTATCAGCTCGACTCACACCTTTCGTGATATTTGGTGTCGATATGCTCGCGTTTGTGCTGGTTGTGAAGCATCTCTATCGTCAAGAATCGCATGTGCACCGACTGCAGTACATTTTCAACCGTCAGCGTAATCGCATGACGGCATTGCTAAACCAGCCACTAGTCAATGCCACCATCGATCTCACTGAGCAGCCAGGTGTGATTTCGACCGAAACGTCGCTCATTCGAGTCCATTCTTCCATCCGCCACTCGTTTTCGCTTTGGAGCCAAACTGGGATCCAGCATATTGATCGCACTCACATTACACCACGCAATTTCCTTCGCAATATACGTAAGAAAGCCCCGACGCTGGTCCAAGTGATGCCGGTAAACTTCCAGGATGGACGAATGGTCCCGAGAGTTCCTAGTCCTTCGCACAAATTCCAGTCGGAAGAGTTGGCGCTTAGAGAAAAGCAGGAGTTGCTGCTCATCACGCTTAAACTGCTTTTCCAGTGCGAGTACCATCTGCTTGTCAAGTACGTCGAATGCGTTGTCCCTTTAATGTATGCCATCTATGTGGCCATCGTCGAGCTGCTGCCATGTGCTCAATTTTATCCTGAAACGCGGCATTTGGATGCGAATCAGTCCAAAATCATTGTCGTCAATCTTCTGGTGTACGCGGGCGTTGAAACGCTCTTGTTCCTGCTTCTGCTTGGTGTTCTGAAGAAACGCTGCGGCTTCTCACCAACGTATCTACTGGCATTCGTGCTAGAAAACCAAGCACTGGAGTTCCAAAGTCGCCTCTTTCTCTGGTACATCATCCTACTGCAGTTTACGCTTGTCCACTTTGGTGAGTTTTCTATTGAATCAGATGCAAATCTCTGTGAGCTGAGCAATGTTCATGTTTGATATCTGGCAGGTGTGGACTTTACCCTTCGCTTTGCATGGTTGGACCACGAAAAGTGATAGCAAATCCCAGTTCGACATTTAGAACCATCTTTCAGGTTTGAGCTGGTGAAGTCTGAACGATAAAACTAGTGTTCGAATGCGAGATCAACACGAACAACTTTCTGTTATGCATTGCAATAGCAAGACAAAGCAAATCCAAGCCAATTCTCGATGGAGAACGGGGTCTATTTCACAGCTCAAGTTGACAGATGAGGCGTCAGGGTTTTCGAAGAAATATAGCTGTCGGATGCCATTTTACTACCCATGAGTTGAAATCAAGACAGGGCTTCGCCTTATCAATGGCTTTAGAAACCATTTGAATCGTACCAGAAATGTGCTGCAATTGTACTGCGGACATTGCTCATCGAACCAGAAATGTCCGATTCCAAGACGAGACGCCTATTTTCTTTCGATTGCTGGATTCATGATGGCGTTGAACGGTCCATCCAAGCAAAGCGAAGCGTAAGGTCGACGCCTACCAAGAACATGTTTTAGCGATAAAATACATATATGCGACTGGAGGCTTTCCAAAATGGACAAGATTAAACTGAAGTTGGATTATGTTCCATAACAAACAGACGTCCTTGTAACTCGAGTGCTTGGTTCTCTAAGACGAACGCAGAAGATATGTTGGCGAGAAGCCACAACGCGTCTTGACTAGAGCATGCAGAATCAGGAGTAAGATCGTTTCAAGCCCAGCAAACACCAGAAGATGAATACGATGGTCTGCGCCTGGTGTGCGTTTAGATCTTTCGTTTCGGGATAGTACGCAGCGCTTGAGAGTTGTTGAACGATGGCTACAAAGACAGTATACATCATGGGCACTGCGCACTCAACGTACTTGACGAGGAGATAATATTCACACTAAAGCAGTAGCTTCAGTATGAGTTGGAGCAGCTCCGGATAGTTCCCTATCTTGATTTCCCCACGCGATGCTTGTGGTGTTTCCATTTATTTCAGGAGCTCAAGAGTGAACAACTGGCATTGGTTTTGGTTTGAGATGAGATCTATGGGATCGGAAACCACAAGACGGATTGTGAGCAAGAGAGCGATTCCTGCAGCTCCGGAACTGATCTGGTGAGGAAATCGTCTCATCGGAATCAAATTTGGCTCCACCAATTGAAGGTGCGCGAAACACCTGGCCCAAGGGCTTTCGGGGTCCAGATTAGATCCACTTGTCGACAACTCTCGTGGACTTGCGCACCATCGATGTGTCGCTCTGAGGCGGCAGGTTCTCTGTGATAAGCATCTGTGCCGTGGACGGGAGGTTAAGAGCTTCTTCCGATTGGAGTTTGTCTTTGTGTCAGAAGAACCGGCCCACATTCTCCGCATCCATCCAGTCGAATACCCAAGAGGATTTCATCGCTCCATTGACGACTCTAGGGAGCTGGAAACGTTCCAAAGTGAGGAATAAAGGCATGCCCTCGCACATTTCAGCATAATACGGCGTCGGACTTCAGTTCTGGGGCGAACAGCATAGAGCAAAGTCACCCGAGAAGGGGCAGAGAAATAATCAAGTTGAACCGAAGCCCAGAAAGCGTTTTATCGCGCGAAATCCCCGCGCGACTCCAATGCTTGTTTCCAACGTCGACAGAGGGTCAAGTGTGTTACTGGGCGACTCATATTCGGTGGTTGTTGTGTTATGGATTGGCTTGTGGACTTCGCCAGGAGTTAGATGCTCCCTGCTTATGAATTGATCGTCATTTGTTGCATCGAAGCCAAGTAGTCGGCTCCAAATTGTGTAATGTCCTTGTATTTAAGCTTAGATCCCGTTGTGAGGTCGTGCAATTAACCTTGGCACATCAACGGACGGACGTGCGGTAGATGAGCGTCTTTATTCAGAAGCTATCGTGTCACTGGTTCGGAGCCATCGTCCCCGCTTGAGCCTGTCTGCATCTTGACGAGCGCACAACACGAGACAGAAAGCGCGCCAGTGTGTTCTGGTGCTTCGCGATGACGCTGTGGTCCGCGAAGTTATATCGGCGCGTCGTGTCTCCTCACGCTGTGGATCGATGCGGTCGAAAATCAATCGATAGAGCTCCAAGGACGGCGGTTTGCCAAGTAGATCGTCCTGCTTGATTTGGTTAAATGGAAGACACACAGTCATGATGAACTTGGATGCTGTTTTACGGCTTTTGCTGGTGCATCCAGACAAAGTGGAGCGTGAAATCCACACATGTGCAGCACATCAATCAGGCATTTGAGTTCTGCTTGATCTGATACAAGCAACAGCAGCCTACGCTTACCGAAATGGACCAAAGTGAACTCAAGCAGGAAAATGTACCAGAGAAAGAGCCGCCATTGGAACTCCAGCGCCTGGTTCTCCAGCACGAACGACATTGATACGTCGGTGAGAACCCGCAGCGCTTCTTGATCACTGCATGCAGAAGCAGAAACCAGAGCGTTTCGATCCCGGCATACAGCAGCAGATTGAACACGATCGTTTGCGACTGGCTGCCACTTAGATCCCGCGTTTCAGGATAATAGGCGGCGCTTGGGAGCGTCTGGACGATAGCCACTTAGACAGCGTACATCATGAGCACGACGCACTCGACGTACTCGACGAGCAGGTGGTACTCGCACTCGAAGAGTAGCTGGAGCACTGCATGCGCCAGCTCCTGCTTCTTGCCCAGCGGCATTGTTTCTTGAGCCTGGCCTCTGGCTGCCACCGTCTGCATCTTCATGGGGCTCTTCTTCCAGCCAATGTGGTGCTTCCCTTCAAGCTCGTAAGCATCACAGGGAAGAAGTTCCAGCTCTGTCCCCCACTCGATCGTGGCCGTTGACTGGCGATTGGCTGGAGCCCACTTGAGCTTCGATGCGAGATCGAGTGTCGGATGGACGAGTGCACTCGAATGAGCGACATCCTGGACGAAAGGATATCCGGCTGGGCACACAAGCCCATGGTGGTCGTGAGCAGCGATTGGTCGGCCCTCTGCTCGCTTTGCTTCAGGAACTGGCGGTGCAGGTCATAGGCGCGCGTCAGTTTAAGATGCAGACTTTTCATGACGAACGCGAACTCGAGCCAATCGAAGCCGACGATGATGAAGATCGTGACGTGAGCGGAGTGGCCCGCACTCTGCATGCTCTTGGTCGCGTACAGCGCGTTGAAAACCTCAACGCAGAACACGACGATGCCCGGCTGGCAGTCTTCCAGGTCCTTTGCCGACCACGCAACGAACTGCTGCATCAGGAATTTGATCACAGGCAGTAACACCACGAAGAACATGCGCTGCGTGGGCGACAGAAGGCGGTAGATCGCAATGAAGACTGGATAGATGACCGCCAGCATGGCCTGGGCCACCACGATGTTGATCTGCAGCTTGAGCTCTTTCCGAAGACTCGCACTGGACAGGACGCGACGCAGCCCGACCGCGAGCAGGAAGAAGATGATCACCAGCGTGGCGACGGCGGGATACCGATCACCAAGCCAAACGGAATGGGGTAAATCCATTCGCTCGCGAGCGTGATCATCATGATCATGTAGCAGCACGCGGTGGCCAGGGCCTAGACCAAGATCCGCGTAGCCGAAAGTGAGAGCTGGGGAGCGAGCTGGTTGATCTGGACGAATAGCGCGATGGTGCCAATGAGCGCGATGAAGAACAGTCGGATCCAGGCTCCATGGTTGGCCTTGACGCCGTCGAACGGGTTCTGTAACGGGATTAATTCCAACGCGATTGAAATGAGCAAAGCTGGGAGCGAGAAGAGAAGACACACCGCAATTGCGCGCCACAGCGGCGTTTGCTTGCAGTAGCTGTCGAACGCGTGCATCCGCTCAACGGAGTAGCTCCCGCGTTGACTGAAGTGCAGCCGCTCGGACGCTCGACGCAGAACCGGCATCTGGGGGTTTCAGTGCCAACGATCGGGGGCGCGCGAATAAACGTGTGACGACATCTCCGACCACCGGGGCATGAATCGAATCAGTGGCTGAGGACTCCCGAAACAAATTTGGGCTCCGATCGGTCTATTCGTGGCGGTGGGATCTTGCCAGGTTCTGAGCCAAATGAGAACTGTTTTCACGCTGAGCGGCTAGTATCGCTGCTTATCTGGGGGGCGAGTGAAGCGAAAGGGGCGGGAAAGCATGCTCAGGGTCACGTCATGTATCATGTGTAGTTACAGCTTTGCGGTATGTTCCTGACGCCATTCGCATCATTTCCACTTGACCTTGCCACGCTAGGTCGAGTATCGTGCGCGCTTGTACCGGCCTTTGGATCTTCGGAGCTGGTTCAGCATCTCTCTCTCGTTGCTGCTGCTGTCGTCCCCACTCTCCGAACTAAACAGCACCTCTGGCTCCTTGAATGAGGCCGATCGGCGCACCGACAGCTTGTTACTCGCTCTGGGCTGCGACGAGTGGTGTTTGAGTTTGCTCTTCCGTCGTTGCTTTTCCTTCCTGTCGCTCGAGTCCACCGCGTAGGTCTCCAGCATGCTCTTCCAGGGCTCCTTGCAGGCCATTTGCAGCCACTTGCGGTCGAAAATGAGCTGGCCGCGGAAGTGTGCACTGGCCAGCAGCCGCTTGGCAGAGGCGCTTAGTGCGATGCCGTCTTCGCTGCGCGTTTGCACGAGCATTTCCCACCAGGATACCGCGCGCTTGCGCAGCTCCGGCGACTTCCAGGGCGTGCGCACGTAGCGCAGATGGGTCTCCAGCTCCTCGGGGGTCAGCTCGTCCAGACGGATGTACTCACTCACCAGGAAGAACGGGATCGTGTACTCAGGCTTGAGCAATGCCTTCGCCACAGCGCGAATGCCGAGCCACTCGATGCAGTCGCTCAGGATCTCGGCCTGCAGGTGCGTGATCCGGAACTTGGTCGAGTAAACGCGTTTCTGCTCGTTGAAGCTGATTGGATGCAGATACGTGTTCTCCAGGAAGCGCGCCGAGAACCGCGTCCAGAACTTATCGTGCTCCTTGAACAGGATCGGGTACTGCTTGGGGTCGTAGAATAAGTGCCTTTTTGGGAACGACAGAGGCTCTGGTGGCCACCGTGAGCTGCCTGGCGTTCCGAGCGCTTGCTGGACTCGCACTCGCAGCAGCCGGTTGTTCCGATAGCGCTGCGACCGGATGCCTTCAGGTACATTGTTGGGGTCTTGCTCTTCCTCGTCACTCTGCACTTGCTCCTCATCTTCGCTGCTGGCGAATGTGGCGCTGTGTGCATGTATGCCATCGTAATTGGCCTCGGACGCATTGCTTTCGCATCCCAAAGTCACAGTAGCAGCGCTCTTTCCCAGCGGCTCTGGTCTTCTGGTCTCCGTCTGGTACATGCTGCTGTCTTGAGAGAACAACGCGGCGTCCTGTGCTGCTTGAGCGGCCGTTGATGGGCTGTAACTCGAATCCTGTAGCGATCTCTTGGCTTGCTCCTCACTCACAGACTCCCATTGCGGTGCAGTGGTATCCGCATTGGCGAGTCCTGCGTGGCTGGTGAAGATCTCGGGCACGAGCACGATGGGCTCGCTGTCGTAGATCTCGCGCGTGGACGAGCGCGTCTCGCCCCAGACGTTGCTGGCCGCCAGCGACAGCGCCTTTACGTTGCAGCTGTGCTGCTTGCTCAGCGCCAGCTCCTGCAGGAACTTGTCCCAGAACTCGAGGTAGCACTGCACCTTGAGCAGCCAGGGCACGGCGTCCACGGAGCACACGACGGCGGGCGGGACGTCCATCTCTCGGCGCTTCTCCAGGGCGGCAACGTCGACGTTCGCGGCCTGGCGCTCGAAGTGAGTGACAGGTCGTGAGCCCAACGATATTGAAGCAGTGTGGAATTTACCGGTATCAGGTGATTTATATTGTGGTACTCTCGGTATTTTAATTTCGTAAAATACTGGTATATTACCATAAATAAACGATGGATAACAGTATAATACACTCGTATCCAGCAGTTGTACGATGTATACTAGACGTATAGTAATGATTTGCTGTTCAGTATACATTCTGAAGTTGCTGTACAGATATCTTTGATAACGCTTTTGATGCAAGTGTTCCAGAAGTTAGTACAGTACGGGGCGCGATAAAGGAACACCATACTTGCTATACCCTCTGTAAAAAGATACAACGGTTAACAGGGGTTTGGGGAATGTACTGTTGTAGCTAATATATTGTCTATGGACACACCACTGAAACACAAGCCTCTTTAAAGTGATACAGATCAGGTGTTCCTTTATCGCGCCCCCTACTGTATGCTGCCACTTGACAAAGCCTGACTTGACTCTCACTAGTCAAAGCGAGCGCTTGAGAGAGAAGAAGAGGAAAGAACACCGCGAATCCCTCATCTCGGTTGTCGTCTCAGCAACGCATCCCCCTTGCGGAACAGAGTCTTCCCACTGCTCTTGCTCTATGCAGGCGCTCTATGGGCGAAATACCCATGAAACCTTAGGCAGTCAAGTGGTACCGCGCAAGTGTACCCAGGTGAACCATGCTGACAATATTAAGAGAAGCTGGATAACCTGCTCCTATACGCACTGTCAAGCTCAAGGCTTGTAATATGCTGCAATTGGAGCTGCCAACGTCCGCTTTGAGCGGTCTAACCGATTGATCCTGGTGTTGATATCCTGTTGACGTGGTCAGCCAGTGGTCCAATATCGCGAGAATCCAAACCGGCCAGGATCCTGTTACTCCACCTATTGGTATAGAGAGGGCTCTCTGCCCTATCTATGGCCAAAAGTGACTTGTTACTCCGTGACATGGGCCAAGCCACTTGGCTTCACTATACTGTCGGTACCACCACCGTAGCTGCCCCTTCTCCGCCATGGAGCACGGCTTCAACTCAGCAGCTCGCTGGAGATGCTCCAAGGAGAATGGAGAGCGCGGCCGTCCACTGACCTCAACAACCTCAGACGCAGTCCACTACCATCGTCATTCGCTCATTTGCAGGCTCTGGCTCACTCCAGCACCTCCATGTCGTCGCCCTACGCGCCTCCGAGTCCCGCGAACAGCACCACCAGCCAGGTCTCGTACGTCGACGGCGAGTCCATGATGGCCGGCGGCGCGCACGCGCTGCACGAAGACGTGTCGGCCAAGGTCGAGGCCGCGCTGGGCCGCGCGTTGCCCAAGATGGAGGTGCGCTTCGAGAACGTCTGCCTCTCGGCCGACATCGCCGTGGCCGACGCCAGCGCCGAGTCCAGCGGCCGACCCGAGCTGCCGACACTGGCCAACCACGCCAAGAAGCTCGTGCACCCAGGCAGCAAGCACAAGGCCACCAAGCAGATACTCAAGAACGTCAGTGGCGTGTTCAAGGCCGGCCGCATCACACTGGTGCTGGGCCAGCCGGGCTCCGGCAAGTCGGCGCTCATGAAGGTGCTCAGCGGCCGGTTCCCCATGAAGAAGAACATCCATCTCTCGGGCGAGATGACGTACAACGGCACGGCCCGCGCGGAGCTGCTCAGCCGACTGCCGCAGCTCGTGGCCTACGTCACGCAGCGGGACAAGCACTTCCCCACGCTCACGGTCAAGGAGACACTCGAGTTCGCGCACGCCTGCTGCGGTGGCGAGCTCTCGGATGAGAGTCGTCTACGCCACGGGTCGCCCGAGGAGATCCGCGAGGCCGTCGAGGCTGCACGCGCGCTGTTCAAGCACTTCCCGCAGGTCGTGATCCAGATGCTGGGCCTGAGCAACTGCCAGGACACGGTCGTGGGCGACGCCATGCTGCGCGGCATCTCCGGCGGCGAGCGCAAGCGCGTGACCACGGGCGAGATGCAGTTCGGCAACAAGTACGTGACCTTCATGGACGAGATCAGCACGGGCCTAGACAGCGCGGCCACCTTCGACATCATCAGCGCACTCCGCAGTCTCGCCGTGCGCTTCCGCAAGACAGTGGTCATATCGCTACTGCAGCCGTCACCCGAGGTCTTCGCGCTCTTCGACGACGTGCTCATCCTGAACCGCGGCCACGTCATGTACAACGGCCCACGCGACCAGGTGGTGCAATACTTCCACGGCCTTGGCTTCGTGTGTCCGCCCAAGCGGGACGTGGCCGACTTCCTGCTGGACCTCGGTACGAGCCAGCAGCAGCAGTACGAGGCCGACCGCGCCAACAAGCTGCCGGTGCCTCGTCGAGGCCGCGACTTTGCCGCGCGCTTCGAGATCTCGGACCTGCACAAGCAGGTGCTGGACGACCTGGCCGCACCGGTGCACCCAGAGCTGCTGGAGGACAACCAGCACCACGTGGACGCACTGCCGGAGTTCCACGAGTCGTTCTTCAAGAGCACGTTGACGCTCATGGCGCGCCAGACCAAGATCACGCTGCGCAACCGCGCGTTCCTCCTGGGCCGCGCCATCATGGTCGTGATCATGGGTCTGCTGTACGCCAGCGTGTTCTACCAGTTCGACGTCACGGACGCGCAGGTGGTCATGGGCATCATCTTCTCGGCCGTGCTCTTCCTGGCGCTGGGCCAAGCCTCGCAGATTCCGACGTTCCTGGCCGCGCGCGAGGTCTTCTACAAGCAGCGCGGCGCCAACTTCTTCCGCACGAGCTCCTACGTGCTCTCGAACTCGGTGAGCCAGATCCCCATCGCGCTCATCGAGAGCCTGCTCTTCGGCTCGGTCGTGTACTGGCTCTGCGGCTTTGTGCCGTCGGCGCAGAGCTATCTCCTGTTCGAGGCCACGCTGTTCCTGCTGAACCTGGCGTTCGCCGCCTGGTTCTTCTTCCTGGCGTCCGTGGCGCACGACCTGCACGTAGCTAAGCCGCTGGCCATGGTCTCCGTGCTCGTGTATGTGCTGTTCGCGGGCTTCGTGATCCCCAAGAACCAGATCCCGTCCTGGTTCATCTGGATCTACTGGATCAACCCGTTTGCTTGGGCCATTCGCGGCCTGGCCGTGAACCAGTACCGCGACGCGCGCTTCGACGTGTGCGAGTACGATTCGATCCCGTACTGCTCGCTGTACGGCCAGAAGATGGGCGAGTACTCGCTGAGCCTGTTCGACGTGCCGGTCGAGAAGGACTGGGTGGTGCTGGGCCTGCTCTTCCTCGTCTTCGCCTACGTGCTGTTCATGACGCTGTCGTACTTCATGCTCGAGTTCCACCGGTACGAGAGCCCTGAGAACGTGAGTCTCGACCCGGAGCACGACCACCACCATCTCGATCTGTCGCCGGCCACCAGCACGTACGAACTGGCCGAGACGCCGCGCAGCACCGCAGCCCGAGGCGACAGTGTGGCCATCAAGATGGAGGAGCTGGAAGGCAAGCGCGAGAAGAGCTTCATCCCCGTGACGCTGGCGTTCAAGGACCTGTGGTACTCGGTGCCGGTGCCCGGCCAGCCCAAGAAGAGCATCGACCTACTCAAGGGCATCAGCGGCTTCGCGCTTCCTGGTACCATGACGGCGTTGATGGGCTCGAGTGGCGCCGGCAAGACGACGCTCATGGACGTGATCGCGGGCCGCAAGACGGGCGGCAAGATCCAGGGCCAGATCCTGCTCAACGGCTACGAGGCCACGGACCTGGCCGTTCGACGCTGCACGGGCTACTGCGAGCAGATGGACGTGCACTCGGAGGCGTCCACGATCCGTGAAGCTCTGACCTTCAGCGCCTTCCTGCGCCAAGGCAGCGACATCCCGGACCATGTCAAGCTGGACTCGGTGAACGAGTGTCTGGACCTGCTGGACCTGGGCCCGATCGCCGACCAGATCATCCGTGGCAGCTCCACGGAGCAGATGAAGCGGCTCACCATCGGTGTCGAGCTGGCCGCCCAGCCCAGCGTGTTGTTCTTGGACGAGCCTACGAGTGGCCTAGACGCTCGCTCGGCCAAGGTGATCATGGATGGTGTGCGCAAGGTGGCGGACACGGGCCGCACGATCGTGTGCACGATCCACCAGCCTTCGTCCGAGGTCTTCGAGCTCTTCGACAGCCTGCTGCTGCTCAAGCGCGGCGGCGAGACTGTGTTCGTGGGCGATATTGGACCCCAGGGCAGCGCCTTGATCGACTACTTTCAGCGGATCCCGGACGTGATGCCGCTGGAGGAAGGCACCAACCCGGCCAGCTGGATGCTGGACGTGATCGGCGCCGGCGTAGGCAACAGCAGCAGCAACGTCACGCTGCTGGGCCAGCCTGCCCCGACAGACTTTGTCGAGCACTTTAAGAGCAGCGAGCAGAAGCGCGTGCTGGAGACTCAATTGGACAAGGAGGGCGTGACCAAGCCGTCGCCACAGTTCCCGGCCATGATCTTCACCTCGAAGCGCGCGGCGTCCGAGTTCACGCAAATGCGCTTCCTGCTCGCGCGCTTCCTGGACCTGTACTGGCGCACGCCGTCGTACAACTTCACGCGCATCGTGGTGAACCTCATTCTGGCGCTGCTGTTTGGCCTCGTGTTCATCTCGGCTGAATACAAGTCGTACCAGGGCGTGAACGCCGGCGTGGGCATGATCTTCATGACCACGATCTTCATCGGCATGATCTCGTTCAACAGCGTGCTGCCCATCGCGTCCGAGGAGCGCGCGTCCTACTACCGCGAGCGTGCGGCGCAGACATACAACACGTTTTGGTACTTCATGGGCTCCACGCTGGCCGAGATCCCGTACGTGGCAGCCAGCACGCTGCTGTTCACGATCGTGTTCTTCTTTATGGTCGGCTTCAGCGGCTTCTCGCGGTTCCTGCTCTACTGGCTCAACACGGCGCTGCACGTGCTGCTACAGACATACTTCGGTCAGCTCATGTCTTTCGCGCTGCCGAGTGTGGAAGTGGCCGCCGTGATCGGCATTCTGTTCAACCTGATCTTCATCCTCTTCGCGGGCTTCAACCCGCCGGCCGACACCATCCCGGCGGGCTACAAATGGCTCTACCAGATCACACCGCAGCACTACACCATGTCCATCCTGTCGTCCATCGTGTTTGGCGACTGCACCGGCGCCGGCGGCAGCGAACTGGGCTGCCAGGTGATCACCAACGCGCCGCCCACGATCCCAGAGGGCACGACTGTGCAGCTGTACATCAAGAGCGTCTTCTTGATCGACCACAGCGGCCTATGGCGCAACTTCGGCATCATCCTGGTCTTCATTGTCGTGGTGCGCGTGCTGGCGTTGCTCTCGCTGCGCTACATCAACCACCAGAAGCGGTAACCTGCTTCGAGCTCGTAGTGATATTAATACCAATTTAATCTATCCATTCACGCATCAACTTACGCTCAGCTCCTTCTCACAAACATGAGCCGGACAGATCAATCTCTTCGAGACCAAAGTGCTTGAAGCAGGACTCATAGAGGCTGATCACGTAGGGAACGTAGCGTAGCCATGGATGCGTGACCAGCAATAACATTCGGCAGGTACACAGCAGAGAATGACTACGTGTCCAAACAAAGCTTAGCCAATGCAATGCATTCGAGCATAACGGCCACGCATAAAACGGCTCCAAAGGCAGCAGGAATCAAAGCGCAATAATTGCCGCTCAATCGTTGTGTGACAATAAATTCATGTTGTTCCTGCTCAATTTGCAATCACATTTCAATGTAAAAGATGCTCCACTTGCACAAAAAGCACTTGTTCTTATTCATTGCTTTGTCTTTATTCAGTTTCTTCTACGCTTTCTTCTTGAGGAACATCACAGCCACACCCAGGGTCGCCACAATCGCAGCAGCAGCACCGCCGGCCAGCAGCATTCCACTACCGCTGGCTGCACGTTCCTTGGTCTTCTTCTTCTTTGCAGCCTGACGCCTCTTCTTCTTCTTTTCAGTCTCACTCTCAGACTCGGACTCGGACGAAGAAGACGACGATTCGTCAATGTCTTCATCAACCTTCGTCAGCTTGCGACGACGAGTGGTGGGGGACTTTTTGCTGGATCCAGACGACGATGAGCCCTTTCCAGTCTCGATGCTCGCTGGGGCATCGGTTTTCTTCTTAACAACATCAACCAGAAGAACGATTCGCTTCCAGCCTGCTCGCTTGGCCATGTTGACGGCTTCCATCAGACTCTCGTCTGTCGTCAACACTGCCAAGTCACCATCGTCATCCTCGTACTTCAGACGGATCTCGTCCTGGGCATCAACGTTCATCTTTGCACGCACTTGCTCAAACAGAACCGTAATCGAATCGTAGCGGCACATGATGCGGTGGTAATGTCCCTGAACGCGATCGCTCACCTTGAAAATGTACGACTCGTCAGTCATGTTGTGCATCATGACACTCGTGGTGGTGGTCTGCGCCGCACTGATGACAGACACGCTCTCACCCAGCTCCGAGTATGCAGCAGCCATTGCTGGAGAATAACGGCCACCTGGAATGCCAGTACCTCCAAAGCCACCCATGTTGACTGAGCTGCTACTGCCACGGTATTCACTTCGTTCAAACTCTTCAATGGTGCCGACAGAATTGGTTTCATCCGCATCGTAAATGTCGCCTGCCTCGTCCTGAAGATGCATGGCAGTCTGCCAGAACTGTCGCCAATCTCCACCATCGTTGCCTGAAGACGAGTTGGAGAACTGGCCGTAACTCAAGCACAGCACATCGGCCATACCCACAACGTCACCGACTTCCGTCAGCACAGGCATGAACAGCTGACCAGCATCGTGCATTAAGCGAAGTCCGTCCAGAATACGGGCATTCGGGCCCACCGATTCGGGATCCACTGTCATCACCTTCTCCACAGGTGTCGTGTCAGCATGAAGACCCTTCGCCACGAGCTTACGCAGCAGATCCTTGGGTGTCACCATACCCACGATTTCGTCACTGCCGTTCATAACGATAGCTGCCTTCTTCGTAGTAGCCATCATCTTGGATGCAGCAGCGACGGTCGTAGACAGTTGCACAATTGGAGGCTTTTGCTCGCCTTCCAAAGCAGTTGCAACGGTAGGGCGCACCATTTTTTCCATCATCGGACCCAGCAAGCGCTGAAGTGATGATCCGGATCCAAGATCTCGTGAAAACTCGGTCGCCGCAGCCTCCGTATTTTGCTGTACCTTTTCCATGCACGTAATAGCATCGTACAAGCACTTTGAAATATCCAGCATTCCTTGAATGATACCGTCAGAGCCGATGACAGGAAGATGCTTGAAGCGACCTTCCAGCATCTTCGTGATTGCTTCGATGGCTTGGTCTTCCATGTAAACGCAGCTCGGGCTGCTAGTCATGACCGATGCCACAGAACACGATTCTGGATCGATATCCTTTGCCAACACACGACGCGTAATATCGGTATCGGTCAAAATGCCGCGCAGTTCACCCTCGTCAGTTGTGATCACCACAGCTTCCACGCGGGCGTGACGCATGCGCTTGGCTGCCTCAGCGACAGTGATAAATTCGTTGATTCGGGTAACATTACGCGGTCTCAGTTTCGACACAGGTCGCATTACTCCTTCGGCTTCTCTACGATGATGAGATCCAGCAGAAGAAGCAGTCCGACTACGCGCACGTCCAAGTCCACCGTTTCGAGGGTGTCGTCGGGATGCCTTAGAACCAGCAACACTGATGCTCACGCTTCCAACTTCGCTCTTGTCATCGTCATCACGGGTTAATGCAAGCGACATATCCCAGAAAGACTTCCAGTCGGACGAATCGCCACCATTCTTCGCAAAAGTACCGTAGCAAAGCGACAGTACGTCCACCATGCCAACAATCGTGCCCGAAACATCATCCACAACTGGCAAGTGGAGGAACTTGTGTTCATCCATAACATGCAATGCGTCCACGAGAGACGTGTTCGGGGATGCGGTTTCAGGGTTTGGAGTCATCACTTCGCTCACAAGCGTCATAGCAGCATCCAGGCCAGCTCCAACCACACGCAAAAGCAAGTCCTTCGGAGTAAACACACCGATGAGTCGCTTGTTTGCGGCAGAACCTCCGTTATTGTTTGCGAGATCATACACAGCACCGGATTGAATGTCTTCAACAATAAGTGCTGCCTTGCGAGACGATGACATCTGACGTGCAACATCCATCACCGTTTCATTCGCATACACAAGAGGTGGCATTTGGTCGTTCGCCAGAATAGATTCCAATGTAGGAGAAAGAAGCTTTTCAACCATCGGGCCGACAAGCTGTTGGAGAGCGCCTTGGTTACCGGCCAATCCAGCACCAAGAGTCGTAGCCAACAATTGCTTCTCGAGCTTGTCGCGAATAGCGCCACTGGATGCAGACTGGGCTTTTTCCAAACGTGTGATAGCGTCATACAGACACTTCTGGATTCGAAGCATGCCAGCGACCATACCTTGACCATCCACAACAGGCAAGTGACGGAATTTTCCTTCGAGCATCATAAACATCGCATCCATAGCACTGTCCTTTTCGTCCACAAATTTTGGATTCGGCGTCATCGCGTCTGCAACACTAATGAAGTATGGGTCATTGCCTAATGCGACGACTCGTCTAGTCACGTCCGTATCCGTGAGAATACCCTTCAGTGCGCCATCACGTGAAATCACCAAAGCAGCATCCGTGTGGGAGTGGCTCATTTCCTTGGCAGCATCCGCCACAGTAAACGTTTCCAAAATCGTCACCGACTTCGTTGGTCGAAGCTTCGAGACAGGACGCGAATCCCCGGTCGAAGTAGGCACCTTGCGATGATCACGTCCACTTCCGCTTTTGCTGAGGGAAAAACTACTTCGGAAACTGTGCACCGAAGAAGTGTCGTCATCGTCATCTCCAGCAGCTTCAAAGGAAGCGTTCCAGAAGTTTTGCCAGTCACTTGGGTTGCCCTTAGCAAATGAGCCATAACTCAAGGATAGGACATCAACGAGCCCAATAGCTTGAAGATTGGACTCAGACTGGAGCACTGCGAGATACAGAGTTTTCTGATCATGCATTGCGTGCATAGCGTCGATAACTGACGTGTTTCCATAGATAGTTGCTGCATCCTCCATCATCACTTCGCAGACAGGAGTTGTGTGAACTGGCAAGCCCTTCGCCAAAACCTTTTCCAGCATTTCCTTCGGAGTGAACAAGCCGAAGTACTGTCCACGATTGCTGACAACAAGAGCAGCCTTTTTCGTCAAAGCCATTTGTTTAGACACTTCGTACACCGATGTATACGGTTGAACACGTGGTGGTTCAACGCCCTCTCCATCCAGAACACTCTTGATATCAGGCGAAAAAATCTTCTCAGCCATCGGTCCAAGCATTTGAGCCAATGCACCACGGCCAGCACCAGTACGGCCCTTCAGTTCACGCTCCAGGGTATGACGTAGTGCAGCTGACGATTGTTCGGATTTTTCCATTTTACGAATCGCATCGTAAAGGCACTTTCCAATGTTCAAAATGCCCACGACCGCACCGCCCTTTTCTTTATCCACAACAGGCAAATGGCGGAACTTTCCTTCAAGCATGCGGCAAAGCGCGTCGATAGCAGGATCCTCCATTGAGACGTAAGTTGGGTTACGTGTCATCACATCACCCACGAGGGTTGATTCAACTGGAAGATTCTGAGATACGACTCGTCGAGTCAAATCCGTGTCCGTAATGATGCCTACCAATAAGCCATCATCCGATACCACCAAAACGCAGTCGGCATGGCCTCTTCCCATGGTTCGAGACAGCTCATTAACCGTGGTAGTATCAGGGACAGTTAAAACCTTCGATGGTCGCAGCTGTGCCACAGTACGGCTCTTTTCTTGCTGCTTGGCTAATGCCGCAGCATTCGATGCAAGAGTCGTGCGTTGGCGATGTTTTCCTTGCGATGAACTCGCCCCCGGATTAGCTGGATGGTCCAATTGAAGAGCAGTGTTCCAGAATTCTTGCATTTGCTCGCGATCTTCACCATAAATAGCATCAATGGTACCGTAGCTAAGAGCCAGTACGTCCACCAAGCCTGCCGCATCACTTGTGTTTTCATAAACAACAGGAAGATTGAGGCACTTCGAATCATGCATGATATGCAAAGCGTCTAGCACTGAAGTAGATGGCGTAGCAAGCTCAGGATCTGTTAGCATGACATCCTCAACATATGTTGTAGTGGGATCCAGTGATTTCGCGATCACGTTCATAACCAGCTCATACGGAGAAAACAAGCCGACAAGCACATCGGTCTCAACATCATCGACGATCAAAGCTGCCTTTCTTGACGAAGCCATTGCCTTCGCCACTTCTTGAACGAGTGTGCCCTTTCTTATACGAGGAGCTAGAGCGTTGCCGCTCTTCTTTTCATTCTCAATAATAGACGCGAGAGTCGGCGATGAAAGCTTCTTCAGCATTGGGCCAAGAAGTTGCTGGATAGTGGATGAAGCACCGCTCTTTTCAAGGGATGCCTTGAGTTGCTCAGTAGATTGCGTCGCGTGCTCCAATCGTTTTGAGACATCGTAAATGCACTTGCCAATATTCAGCACACCCGCGATGGTGCCACTCTCACGGCTAACCACTGGTAAATGTCGGAAGTGACCTTCTTGCATGGACAACATAGCATCAATTGCGCTGTCTTCTGGAGCGACATACTTGATGTTCTTCGTCATAACAGTAGATACCGACACTTCTTCGGGTAGCAGATCAACTGCCAGAACTCGACGGCAAATATCGGTATCAGTCAAGATACCAACAAGTGCACTAGCTTGATCCACCACCAGGAGAGCATCAGATCGTTTTTGCTTCATCAAAATGGCTGCTTCGACCACCGTGGCATGCTCAGATATGGTGACAGCAGGTGAAGGGCGCAGGCTTGAAACTGGGCGAACGTTCACTTCCTTGTCTCGGTCCTTGCGTTGGCGCGCCTTACTTGCAACGGACATATTCGACACTGACATACCGGAGACAGACATACCAGAGACTGATGCGTTATCATCAAAATGACTATCATGCTGAAGGTCGAATGCGGCATTGAAGAACTGACCCATTTCACGTGACTCGCTTTGCCCAAACGACGCACAACTAATCGACAAAACATCTGCAATACCGAAGATTTCCCCTGTTTCTTGCGAAACAACAGGCAAGTTCAAAAATTTACCGTCGTGCATAATGTGGAAAGCGTCAAGAACCGTAGTTTCTGGGGCTGCAGATTCAGGATGCGCGGTCATCACTTCTCCCACAGTTGTTGCTTCCAAATCAAGATCAGCAGCAATTACTCGATGTAGCAAATCCTTGGGTGTGAAGATACCAAGTAACTCAGGAGGATGAGATTCTGAGATGATCAAAGCAGGCTTCTTCGCTGCAGCGATCTGGTTGGTGACATCCTTGACGCTATCATCGGCGTACACAAGAGGAGCCATAGTTTCACCAGGAGCAGAAAGAACATCCTTCAATGAAGGAGAAAGCATCTTCTCCAGCATGCCTCGCAACATACTGTTAGCGGAACTATTTCCAAGTTCCTGCTTCAGTGAGGAAGATGAACTCTCAATGCGGCGAATCGCATCGTGAATGCATTTGGCCACATTTAGTATACCAACAACGTTTCCATTGTGACTGCTCACAACAGGAAGATGACGGAACTTGCCGCTGAGCATAGTATCCAGCGCGTCAACAGCGCTATCCTCCAAACTGACACAACTTGGGTTCGGCGTCATAACTGAACGAAGCGGTGTGGTCTTAGGATCCAAACCCTTGGAAACAACACGACGAGCTGTGTCCGTGTCGGTAAGAATACCAGTCAAAGCACCTTCCCAATTTGTAATCAATACAGCGGCAGCACGATGGGACTTCATCATTTTAGCAGCTTCTTGAACAGTCATATCCTCGGTCACTGTCACCGCCTTAGCGGGTCGCAATCGCGCAACTGTGCGCGATGGATCGGTAGTTCCCTTCTTTTTTGTCTTCGTCATGGTTGATGCCATCGAAATCGTCGATCTAGCGTACGACTGGGTAGAGACAGCGGAACTGTTTGATCCAGAACGAGGACGTCCAGTTTCAGCGGGCTTGTTAAAACTGATCGACGGTGATGGAGTCGGGGCAGCGATGACAGCCTTGGGGGCGGAAGGACGCGCAGTGATGGGAGCTGTCACACTAGGTGTAGCAGCCTTTGGTGCGGCGGATATCGTTGGAGCAACACGACTCGCTTGAGGTGCATTTTTCGCAGCTAGTGGAGTAACGGCGATGCGTCCAGCAGGTGCAGCAGCTGCAGCAATCTTTGGGGATCCCACCGGTGCAGGGCGAAGAGCAGGAGAGGTTCCAGGTAGAGCTGCTGGGGATGACACAGGAGCGACCATACTTTCAGGCAGCGGGCGAGCGGCAGGAGAAGGGCGTCCAGCAGGAACAGGCTCAGCAATTGGCTCGGGAGGTGGCGGGGGAGCTGGCGTTTTAAACTTCG
Organism: Elongisporangium senticosum; assembly: GCA_023335835.1. Classification (NCBI taxonomy): domain Eukaryota; phylum Oomycota; class Peronosporomycetes; order Pythiales; family Pythiaceae; genus Elongisporangium; species Elongisporangium senticosum. The sequence continues at coordinate 9,753 of JAADVQ010000026.1, read as the reverse complement.
CTCGGCGCTTCTTCAACACGTCAATATCCTTTTGAACGTGAGCGCATTTGTCAAATTCCTTTCGCTGCATCAAACGGCCAATTTCAGCATTCAACGCTTCAATTTCAGCGTCAATTTCTTCAGGTGTTTGCTTCTTTTTTCGTGCTGAAACCAATGCGTCCAAATCACCTTGCAACTGTCCACAACGTTCAAAGTCGCGCGCTCCCATTGCCTGAGCAATCTTAGCCTCCATCGCTCGAATTCGTTCATCAAGTTCTGCCGGTTCGAGTTCGTTCAAATCTTCTTTCACATTCTTGCGAACCTCCTGCAATTCTTCTAGCTGCTTCTGCAAATCAGCACAGAGGGAAAACTGCTTGTTTCTAGCCGCCATTTCCATATCCTCATTAAGCTTCTTGATTTCATGGTCGATTTCTTTTGCTGTGCGAACAAGCTTTCGAGCTTCAACAATTTTCTCAAGATCCTTTTGGAGGTTGGCGCACAATTCAAACTGTTTGTCACGAGCAGCTTGAGCAATAGCACCTTCCAGTTCAGAGATCTTGATGTCCAGCTCCTTTGGGCCAAGACCTTCAAATGGATGCAGCAAGTTTTTCCTTCGGACAAGATAGCCGCGAGTAACCTTCTGCAAAATAATAGCTTTTTGCGTCTTCAAACGGTATTCGATTACCAGTCTTTGGTAGCGGTTTACGGCAACCTTGGTTCTCAATGTGTCAACAATCCGATAGGCGGCTCGACGCAGTCGATGCAACTGCTTTTTAGCAGCAATCTGGCGATATTTGGTTTGAATCTTGACCGCGCACTCTCCCAACTTGCGATTACGGTACCACTTTTGCAACGTTCGAGCAGCTGCTTTGCTGCGAAGCACCTCCAATTTTCGCAACTTCATCGCGACTGTACGCTTCAAGAATACTTTGTTCTTTCCCAATTGCCATTGATCTTTGCCAGCTCCAAGCATTGTAGAAATTTCTTCAACAAGTTCGCCAATGTTTTCGGCCTGTGGAGCTAAAGCTTGATAATCGTAAAAGAACACATCGTGGTCTTCTCGAAGGGCAAATCCTCGTTGGCGAATTTGGATAGCCTCCATCATACCAGAGTACTTCAACTGGCGTGCACAGTCCGCGTCATTGAGCTCACTTGGGCGCTTGTGCTCATTTGGCTTAATACAACGAACATACCGCGGAGTTGCCAACGAGATTTTGTTCATCAACTCTTGAAGTTGGAATCGGAATTGAGCGCCAACAGAGACTTCTCGCAAATTCCGAGACTTTCCAGCGGCTCCAGCAGCATTGCCACCGCCGGCACCACCGCCTCGACCACCAGCGTTCAGCATTTCCGAAGGACGACGAGATAAATTGTCGGTCGGACGTTTTGTGTTTCCAGGAATCGCCTCAATAGATTGCACATTCAGGTCAAAAATTTCACGCATCCAGTCACTTTCGGATTGTCGAATTAATTCCTTCATGTCGTCGTTCAGCGTCTCATTGTTCTTGTCATTAAATCCACTTGCATCGTAAATGACTTCGCCAGCATAATGCCTAATACCAAAGTGCAAGCTTGCGTCGACCTTGGGATGAACATACCAATCATGCTGCGTTTTGGTTGAGGACTGTCCTTCTCGACCAAACGACGCATGGAGGATCGCAACAAACTTCTTGTTCGCTTCTTCTCCCTTCAAACGCCAAATATCATCCAACTGGATTAGAATACCAGGTTTGCCAAGTGTCTTGCCTTCAATCAAATCCAAACACTGCTGGTTATCGAGGAAGTCAATGTGCTTCCAATCGATACCTTCCTTTGTGTATTCTTCCTGCTCAACCTCGAGCATATGCTGGTTGAAATGGCGTTGCAGCTTTTCATTGGCGTAGTTAATGCAGAGCTGCTCAAACGTGTTCCACTCAAACTTTTCAAAGCCATAGATATCTAGAACACCGATGAATCCCCACTTATCTTGAGATCTCGAGATCGTTCGGTTTAGCTCAGACACTAGCCATAGGAACAGTGAAGAATAGACTGCTTTTGCCAAGGCATCGCGCTTATCGCGCACTTGGTCCACATTTTGCTGTTGCACGATAACTTTACCGCCAACATACAGCTGACGAGTAAGTAGCGCTCTTCGCAATGCATCTTCGCTGACCTGCAAGAGTCCAGCCACCAGATTCAAACCCTTGTTCGTTTCCTCGCCAACAGCAATGCATACATCGTTCTCAGAACCGAACTGCATGTTTCCCAAGTGCAGGACAGCTGCGAGCAGGTCAAACACGTTTTCTTGGCGCTTCTCGTCGATGCCAATCGTTGTCATGCAATGCTTCGTTGTGTCGAATTCTTTAGCATCGTTACTACAAAGGCACGTAATTTCGGACGACGTCAGCATCATGGAGCCTTGCATTCGACAGGTGGCCAAAGCAGAAACGCAAACTTACACTGTGCCAATACTGAAACACTGGCTCTTGCGCAGGTATTCATACTCCTGGGGCGACTTCAGCTGCAATCGTTCGCGCAGGGCTTCATCCGCACCTGCTAAAAGCTGTAGAATCATAACGAACAAGCGATGTCAGTGCAATGAAGGCAACTCGCATCATGACCCATGCGACAGTAGCGTACCTGATAAAAGATGTGGTAGTTTCGTTCGCCAATGCTTTGCGATACGATTCGCGTCTTTTCCAGCAAGAAGTTCATGATCTCGGCGCCAACGATCTTGCCGTGGTGATCGAACTGGATCTCGATAAACTTGCCGAAGCGACTCGAGTTGTCATTGCGCAGCGTCTTGGCGTTACCAAAGGACTCGAGAAGCGGGTTGGACTCGAGCACGCGCTCTTCCAGCTTGCCAAGCGCTCGCGACTGGTTGTTGGCCGCATTGGTGTCCTGGTCGTGGCCGAGCATCGTCTTGCGGTAGCTGGTCGCGCGCGCTAGGTACTGCATGATGATCTTGGTGGTCTCGGTCTTACCGGCGCCACTCTCGCCACTGATGATGATACTCTGGTTGGCTGGGTCCACGGCACCGCCCTGGATCAGGTGCATGTACGCCTGGTCGGCGAGCGCAAAGACGTGCGGAGGCAGCGCGCCCATGGCTTTGCCGAAGTATTCGGTCATGTTGCGCTCGCTGTAAGCCGCGTCGAGCGGCTTGTACGGGTTGATCGCGATCAGGATCGGGCCCACGTACGTGTAGATCATCTCGTGCTCATAGCGTCGACGCAGGTTCTCGAGCAGTGACGCCTCGGACAGGTCGGACATCTGGAGGATGTCCTCGACCGTGACAACGTTGCCGTTGGGCGAGTTCTCGTCCTCCTGCATCTTCTTCTTCATCTTGGCGCGCATCAGGCGCTCCTTGCGCGTGCCTCCGCCGCCATTGGCGGCCGCGCCCTGACGACGCATGGTGGCAGGCTTAGGCGGGTGGCGGCAACGACGATTCCCAGCGAAGGTCGATGCGGCAGACAGACAGACGCTGTTTGGTAGCTTGCTCTCGGTCTCTCGCGCTCTCTATCCCCACAGACGGACGGAGCAGACGCGCGGACGGACGGATGGGAGCTTCCTTCTTCCGAGCGCGCGCGTGGGCGAACAGGAGTGATGGTGTTTCTGGTTGTGGCGGCACGTGCGGCTGCCCAGGACCCGCATTGCACACCTCCGTGAAAGGGGAAACGCAGGAAAAACCTCAAAACCTTAATGTTTGGTCAACGTTGAAAAGCAACCTGCCGGGTTTGATTTGCTTGCATATGCTGGCAAAAGTGAGGTTATGAAGTTAGTGACATACTAGCAAGTATGCCGACCGCCAGAACAAGCCGCAAAAAGGAAGCTCATGAGGATGCGGATGCAGACAACGGCCGACGTGACGATTATAAACCCACATTTATATTCAAAAGTTTCGGCGCCGGCCACAGGGGTACGTCCGTGAGGATCGTAACCGGCTCACGACGAAGAAAGGCCACGAGCGTAAGCGTTCTCATCACATTGTGAGCAAAAGATCGCGAGGGGTGTCATTAAAGCGAGTGGTTGACGCTCGATCGAGGTTTTTTGTTGCTCTCCCGTCTCTTGCCCAGGTCACAATGTGACACCCCATCTCGAAATGCCCAAATCAATCCAACGATATCAATCCAACGACGCAAAATGCAGTGCTTGTCTCTTTATGGTCCTGCGCATGAGCGCTTCATGCAGCCGAAACGCTCCTAGCTTCCTACTGAGTCAGGATTAATCCACCTTGATCGAGGAGTAGATCTTGCGCGTGAACCAGAGCGAGGATGACACGCCCACAGCGCCGGTCAAAAGACCGAGAGCGCCAGAGATTGCCGCCATGTAGCCAAAGTAGAGCATGGCGCCAATGAAATTGGCCACGTCCAGGCTCACCCAGAAGTAGTACGTCGAGTACAGGAACACGTAGATGCCGCACGAGCCCGAGACAATGAACGAGCGCCACCACCTGCAAATCCAGCACATCCCCATGAGGAATGCCATCCATCAAGCAGCGATCATTGACCCATATGTACAGGCACGTACCAGTTGTAGTCCTCGGCGCACAGCTGGAAGTACGTCAACACGATCGTGATCTCAGCGCAAGTGTGGATGAGGATCACGAACGACAACAGCAGGAAGCCGAACACGTAGTAGTACTTGTCCGTCCACAGCGAGGTGAGCACGAAGAAGAGCTCGACGAAGATAGCGCCGAAGGGCAGCACACCACCCACGGCAGCGGCCGTCGAGTTGCTCATGTACCACGGCTGGGGAGGGATCGGTCGAGGGATGTTGCTGGTCGCCACGGGGAACGTCTGAGGCGGTTTCCTATTGTTCACGAGCACAATGTTAGTAAGCAGATCACCATCACAGTAGCTGTCCAGAGCTCAATAATTCGTACTTGAAGCCGAGGAAGGCACCGGCGAAGACCAGCGGCACCGAGATGCCGGTCCACAGGAAGAACACCAGCAGGATTGAGCCGAATGGCACAGCCGCATCGGATCCAGCGCCCCAGACGAATAGGTTCAGGAAGAAGAACAGCGTGAACAGGATGCCCGGGAAGAGCATGGCCGTGAGAACAGTGCACAACTGCCAGCGCTTGCCCTTAAACATCTTGTAGGTGCGGGCCGACGTGTAGCCAGCGAGCATGCCCAGCAGCACGAAAACGACGAGCAGAGCGATCACAAGCTTGCCGCGGTTCGAGGGCGCGAGCACACCGACAGCAGCAAAGAAGAGCGTCACGAGGGCCATGCCCAACAACTGGTTGCCGACACCGACCATGACGCAGAAGAGCATCGGGCGCTTCGAAGGCGGGCGGAAGACATCAGCATGCACCAGCTTCCAGCCAGATTCTTCACGCTCTTCCGCACGTTCTTCTTCGGTCGGAACGCGGTTGTAGCGGCTGATATCGCGGTGCAGACTGCGCATGAGGATCATGCCAACCATACCACTCAAAAAGAGTACGATCAGCAGCGCGTTGATGATTGAGAACCAGTGCACTTCATCGCGGCCAGAGCCAGCTTCAAAGTAGACGTCCCAACGTGTGCGCCATTCACGCGAGTTGTTCTCCACCCACTCGACACTGTAGGTCCAGTACACGTGTACTTCGCCAGCCTTGTTCTTGCTCAGGTACAGCGGACGACGCAGATCCTCCGGGCGGTCGCACGAGTCCATGTGTGCAGTCGTGGCATCCTTGACCAGGTTTTTCTCAGCGTAGTCGATACTGTAGGGCACGGCCATGAAGTCCACGATGCGGCCTTCCTCGTCGCTCTCCGTGCCGTACGCGTTGTTGTAACCGATCTTGATCTTGACGTGGTTGTTGAGCTGCGGCACGACCTCGACCTCCGGGTTGAAGTTGCCCAGCGGGAAGCCCACGGCGCGGAGTCCTTCGTACGTCTCCCACGACACCGGCAGGTTGTCAAGAATCCTGCGAAACGACGCGTCAAGAATGATATCCCAGTGGTAGCACAGCTAGTAGAGACTTACCAGTTCACGCGGTAGGCGTTCTTGACAGCAGACTCGAGTTTCTTGACCTCGTCCTCCTTGTACGTCTGTTGGCACAAGAGCGTGCACTCCTGGAACTCCATGAACTTGATCTGCACGATCCACACACGAGATCAACGCGTCAGAACACCACACGCCATTAGGCTGATGGTCTGGCATGCAGCAGAGACGTACGTCGTACGGAGAGTTCTGGATGCGGTTAGCCGTGAGGTATTCACCCAAGTTCTCCGACTTGTACTCAATGGTCTCGGGCTAATCATTTAGGATCCCACACAGAAGCAAGCAGCCACAGACGCATGAACAGCACACAGCGATCAGTCTATCAGTAAGTATGCAAAGATCGCCAGCATACTGGCATCATGTCCTACAGCGTCGGATCCAAAAGGCACCATACCTGGCAGAAGGGCAGCTTGTAGTAGTCCAGCGGCAGCAGCGTCTCGGAGGACGTGAGACTGTTGACGAAGAGCGGCAGACGCTCGCCCTTGGTGTAAGTGGTCATCTGCACGCCCGGCAGCGAGAAGCCCTGCACGCCCAGGCCCGTCATGGCCGCAGCCGCCGCAGTCAGCGCCAGCGCCCCCAGCGTCCGACTTCGCTCCATCGTCTTGATCTCTTGGGAAATCCAACTGACTGCTGTGGTAAAACCTCCCTCCCCCCAGATCTTTTTATTCCGTCCGACACGGTACTGCTTTACTCCACTCTGGACAGAAGTGGGTGCGACTCTCAAGCCGCCCACTCTCTGTCCAGTATGACAACCCGACTGGATCTATGGTAGAGGTGATCCATCCATGGGCCATGCATTGAAGCAAGCAATGCACTGCACTGGGGGCTGGAGTTCTGTGCCTGGTCTCACTGCTGGCCACGTGGCTCCACGCGCCTCTCAGTGGTCGGCGTTCTGTACCCAAAACTCAATATATAAGGTCCAGCAGGTAACTAAATACTGCTGTTGAGCTGACTGGATGGCGGAATGTGGATAGACACGCCGCAGAAGGCTGGAGGAGGGGCTGCTGGGCGCACGGCATTAGCGCATCCATGGGCGCGAGCGAATCGCACCAGAAGAAGCTCTGGGCCGCGGCCACCGAGGGCCGCGCCGTGGATGTGCGGCGCCTGGCCAAGAAGAAGCGCCGCGTCTCGATCGACGCCATGGACCTCACGGGCCGCACGGCGCTGGTCATGGCCGCGGAGCACGGCCACTGGATCATCGTGCACCTGCTGGCCAAGTACGGCGCGTGGCTCGAGACCACGAGCCCTTTCCGCTCGCAGCGCACAGTGCTCATGCTGGCGGCGTCTGACAACCGCACCCAAGACGTCGCGATGCTCGTTCAGGCCGGCGCCATGCTCAACGCCGTCGACGCGCTGGGCCAGACTGCGCTCATGATCGCCGCAGCCAAGGGTCACACCGCGATCGTTCACCTGCTGGTCAAGGCGGGGGCATCCACCGCCGTAACCACGCGTGGTGGCCACACGGCGCTCATGTGCGCGTCCGCCAGAGGCTACGTCGAGATCGTGCACATGCTGCTGGAGCGCAGCGACTACCCGGAGATCGTGGCGCGGGACTTTGGCGGCAGACGCGCCGTGGACTTCGCCGTGAGCCACGGCCACGTGACGATCGCGCATCTACTGATGGAACGCGCGTCGTCGTCAGGGATCGCAAGGACGTCCTCCATCGGCCGCCAGAGCTCGATTGGAGCTCGATCGTATTATAGCATTGTAATGTAGAACACGAACAAGGGATTTACCCCACAACAACTCTCCTCCCGTTGATTAGTAGATCTCCAACATGTTGTGTTACTGAGAGCCATCAAAGGTCGTCCCCTTGGCAGCCGCAGCCTCCAATAGATCCCATCAGATCGACCCCCATTGCGTCATGGTCTTCAAGCATGAATCATTATCCTGTGGAAACCAGATCACCTGTTTTAACCGATCACACCCAACTACCTATATTCGACAATTCTGGATTGATACTTTCACTGTATAAATTGATATCGGCAAACTTCAGTTTGCGGGTGGAGATGGGGTGGGTGCACTCGCTGGGCCTGACGTACTGCAGGTCACTCGCTCTTCTGCCAGCATAGAGCACAGGCCTCTTACTGACCCATGGGCAACGCCGAGAGCGCCACGCAGCGCATGAGCGACGTGGACTTTGAGTCCTACACGGGCGTGCGCTACACCAAGGAGCTGCCGGACTCGCGCGAGCCGAATCGCGGGCCGGTCTACTGCTCGGGCATGATCCCTCTGCACGAGCCGCGGCAGACGCTGTACCACTGCTTCCTGCGCGGCGCCGCCATGGACGACGGCCAGCGGCCGCTCTACGGGACGCGCAGGATCGAGAACGGGAAGGCCGGCGCCTACGAGTGGGTCACCTACGCCCAAGTGAAGCAGCAGACCGAGGCGATCGCCGCAGGATTGGTGCACGACTGCGGCCTCCAGCGCCAGGATTGCGTCGGCATCTTCGCCAAGAACCGCGTGGAGTGGTGTCTGGCCTCGCACGCCTGCGACCGCATGAGCTTCGTGGTCGTGCCGCTGTACGACACGCTCGGGCCGGACGCTGTGCCGTACATCCTGAACCACACAGAGCTCAAGGTGCTCTTCTGCGCCGCCGAGCAGCTCAGCGTCGTGCTGGAATGCAAGGACGCGTGTCCGTCGCTGCAGATCGTGATCCAGTTTGAGGACGTCACTGATGAGCAGCGCAAGCTCGCGGCCACCAAGAACCTGCAGCTCAAGAGTCTCAAGGAGATCGAGACCCTGGGCCAAGCGCGTCCAGTTCCTGCCGACCCGCCTTCGCCCAACGACATCGCGACGCTCTGCTACACGTCCGGCACGACGGGCAAGCCCAAGGGCGCCATCTTGACGCACTGCAACATTGCGTGTGTGACGGAGATCTCGGCCGAGCGGCTGCCGGTGCTCGCAGACGACGTGCACATCTCGTACATGCCACTGGCCCACGTCTTTGAGCGCGGGATCATCTCCGGGCTGACTCGCAATGGCGCCTCGGCTGGTTTCTACCAGGGCGATGTGCTGCTGCTGCTAGACGATATTGCGACGCTCAAGCCCACGGTCTTCGTCTCCGTCCCGAGGCTGTTCAACCGCGTGTACGACAAGATCACGCAGGGCGTGGCGGCTGCCGGCGGTCTGAAGAAGGCGCTGTTCGACCAAGCAGTGGCTGCCAAGAAGGCCGGGCTTCCTGCTGGCCACAAGACCCACGCTTTGTGGGACGCACTCATCTTCTCCAAGATCCGCATGGTGCTCGGTGGTCGCGTGCGCGCCATTCTGTCCGGCTCAGCGCCTCTGAGTGCCGAGGTGAAGGAATTCCTCAAGATCGCCTTCTGCTGCGACGTCATGGAGGGCTACGGACTCAGTGAGACCGGATCGTCGCTGTCTGCCGCGTCATCCGATATGCCGCTGGGCCCTCACGTGGGTCCGCCCGTCAGCAACCTTCTCGTGTGCCTTGAAGACGTGCCCGAGATGAACTACACGTCCAACGACAAGCCACGACCCAGAGGCGAGATCCTGGTCAAGGGCCCCGTGGTCTTCCAAGGCTACTACAAGGAACCGGAGCTGACGGCCGAGGCCATCGACAAGGACGGCTGGTTCCACACGGGAGACATCGGCTGCTGGAACGCCGATGGAACTCTGAGCATCATCGACCGCAAGAAGAACATCTTCAAGCTATCGCAGGGCGAGTACGTCGCGGCCGAAAAGATCGAGAACGTCTACGCCAAGAGCCGATTTGTAGCGCAGATCTTCGTGTACGGAGACTCGCTCCAGAACTGCCTCGTGGCCGTGGTCGTGCCGGATCCAGAGGTTGCAGAG